>JAZBGZ010000471.1:2930-25140 GCA_037414795.1 Stenodera caucasica | reverse complement strand
CAACTTTCGCACAAAAATAATTATTGATCCAGCTTATTCTGCATTCAATTCAAATAATTCGAACAATAAAATAATTCATTGATAAAGTCACATCGAAGATTTACGTAAAATAAGGGGCCATCTAAATATTTTACGATCTTCAACAAAGCATTGATGATTTATGGAAAATCTCAGTATACGGCTTAGAGCAGTGGCTCTTAAACTGTTGTCTCCAAGTCTTCTCAAGAGATTTGGGAACGTTCTCAGAAAAAAATTGCTTCAATATCAATTGTTGAAGCTTCCTGAGAAACTGTTTCAATTAATCGAAATTTTCTCAGAACTTGACATATTTTGGACTTCACAGTGACTCTCAAACCGAGTCTTCGAAATCTGATCAGATTTGTGGAGATTTTGGGAAAAATACCAATTTTAAATTTCCTCGTTTTTACATCTCAAATTATAATTCAAGTTCAAGATAGATTGGGGATCCTTATCAATTATTTCTCAAAAATTTTAGAGATTTAATGTGAATTGTAAAATGTTCTCCAAAAATCGAGAAAATCTTCATTAGTGTTCAATTTCCGGTTTTTCTCCTTTTCAAAAGCTTTCCAGCGATTTATTGCAATTCTCGACGTTCAAAGTAATCACTTCGATCAATAATTCATGTTTTCAACTACATTTTCACGCTACTTGCGAAATATTGAACTCGTCTAATACTTCGGAAAAGTTCAGGTTTTTGATTGAAAGGTTTTTTCGTCAAGGTCAGTTCAATTATTCGAAGAAATCCAGTGGTTTTTCCAGTAAATTTTTGTTTTATGATAAGAAAAATTTCTGCACTCATCTATCAATTGATTTCGATTTTTTGACTGCAATTAAGTGTTACCCTATATTTCGATAGGGGATGATTTATGAACTCTTTTGAGAGTGTAAAATCTGGATCATTCCTTATCACGCAACTATTATCTAAGGGGTTCACTAGAGAATTATGTTACAAAGGAAATTAGATTACTTCATTGATTTTCAAGACATGAATTCTTAAAAATGCCTTTGATTTTTATGACTCCATCAAAAATATATCGAAAAGCTTGAACGAACAGAACTATATTAGAAAATTCCATAGACGTATAAAATTATAGAGGGTGCATAAAAAATTTATAAGTATAGAAAACTAACAAAAATAATCATTGCTGTAGTTCTAAGAAATTATTCTAAAGGGTAATTTTTATAAATACCACGAAATCAATAAAAACCACCTATGATTAAATCGAAATTAGATCATTTTCTATTATTCAAATAAACAAGAGTATAATTATATATAATTTTCAATTAAATCCGTCCCTGTAGAAATCTAGAGTTCAAACTCCCGAATGAACTCTGTGTACTGTACAGCTAATCTGCTATGACCTCTCCTGTTTCTATCTCTTTTCCAATAACTCTCTTTGTTATTATTTTATTTTGACGTCACGACGACGGCGTCGCACAAAAATCAATCGACGCCACCACCACCACCCCAACATTTCTCACCTTTTGAAATTCCGCCATAAACACAAATACAAAATCATATGTTAGATGGGTAATTGTAAGGAGATATCCGATTGATAGAAGCGATATTAGGGGGATGAAAAGGCGCCACCACCACCACCCCCCCGATAGGGTTGATTCTACATTATCGAAACGACGATCGAAGCGCTGCTACGCCGCCGTTCGTCGACGTCATTCACTAAAAGTTGTTATACGGCAGTCCGCCCGAGACGGTCGCGGAGGCGGGACGCCCATAATAATAACAACAATAATAATAATAATAATACTAACAACAATAATAAGACATTATTTTTTAATTTTTTAAACGGACTATATTAAATTGTTTATTGTAGAATAGTGTGGAAAAAAATCGGTTCCCGTTTAGCTAAACTGATGAATGTAAGTATTGGGGGCGGCGTCATACCCATCAATCCCATTCTAAAAACAACCAACAACAATAAGTTTAAGCTCATTCACGGGGTCAGTGATGATGCGAATTGAATAAATAATAATAAATAATAATGAATCAAAAATATAACAACAAGACGACAGATTTTAATTCGTTCCAAGATAAGACGACTATAAATAAATTAATTAATTAAACACACAACAAAAATTCATAATAATAAATTAAATAAGACGTAGCGACGTAATTGTTTTGTTGTTTGTTATAAATTTAATATTGTTGCTATTATTGCTGTTGTTAAATTGAAGTGAAAGAGAGGTGTGACGTATAAATATCTATTTTGAAATTGTTGTTATTTTACAAATAAATTCTAATTTGAAAATATATTTTGAAAATAACGCCAGGGCCGGACGTTTCCGAAAATTACCCCACAACCACAACATGACTGCAATTACAGAGATTGAGGTTCGATTTCCTACTAAAAAATAAATTAACAAAGCACTCAACCGCAACAATAATTTAAAAATTATTCATAATTACTGATTTTTTTTTAATGATTCAACGTTGAAATTTCCGCAATAAATAATAAAAACTACTGCAGTAATCAACAACAATGCAAGTCATAGTGATCAAATTGATTTTTTAAATGGCTTTTATTGGATATTAAAAATTAATTGTAGAAGTTTTGGAATCGTACAATATTTATCGTGATTTATAAAATTTCAAACGACTTAAATCGTAAATAAACAATCGCGAAATTTCTAAATTTAGCCAAGATTAATTCGCATTTTACGTAGTCAGAAAAATAAAACAAGTTTCAGTTTATTTGTTGTGATTATTTGAATTTTGCAGGTATTTCTATTGATTATTCAAATAATAATGAGTAAATCAAACAAATTATTCAAATATTCAAGTTGGGTGAATTTTCTAAGATTTGACAAATCAATTAGATTGTCGCGAATTTTCCAGGGGCTAGAGCTAAGAATTCTTTGATTCGAAGATTTTCCATTTTATGTGGCCCCGATTTTCCCGAGAATCCGTTAACTCCAATTTAGACCAAAAAATATTATATTTATTTAATATTTTCTCACCCTCGAAATCCGACAATTGCGATGAAAAGGCACAAAAAACTGTTAAATTCTTGTTCATGATGAAAAAACTATAACAAAAAAAAATCTCAGGTCAAATACTGAATAATTCTATCGAAATTGTCTTTGGGGTATTTGAGCGGCATCGATCGGTTGATTTTCAAGATATTTCCGGTACCGCTTCCGGAAACGCTATTTTGAGAAGATCGCTCGAAAATTTCGCCATTAACTCTGCAGTTTTGGGAAATTTTCAAAATTTTTGATAAAATTGATCCATGTAGCTCCTCAATCGAAGTCTCTGAAGCAATTTTTTTTGGAAAACTCTAAATTCAGAAATTGCTTTTTATTCAAAAAAATCACAATTTTCCGAAATTGTCTATTTCAACAATATATTAAAATAAATATAATAGAACAATAAATCAAAATTTTGTCACACTGTCTTTTGGCATGGAAACATTCGAATTTTATCGGGATTCCCCCAAATTCTCTTAAACAAATTTCGAAAGTCTGCCTGATAAGAAAGAGGCAGTATCATAGATGGTCTTTTTTTTGATTGATTGTTTTATGATATTTTAGTCCCATTGCTGAAATAAAAATTGACTTGATCGGTTACAACATTGCGAAATATCTTCGCTTTGGGGAGAATTGTTCAATTCGAGAACGTGCTGTATAGACGGAGATCTATACAGCGCGTTCTGGTAGAGTGGCCTCTGTTATTGGGTCAAGTATTATGGAGTTTGTGGAGTGTTTCGTTGTCTAATTTTTTGTGTTTTTTGGGGGGTGTGTGACAGGGGGCCGAGGTGTGATGGCCAGGGTCATTTCAGCGTCAATCGGGTATGGATAATGAACAACCCCATCAAGAACTGGTCAAATGTGTGGTAGTTGGCGATACGGCTGTTGGCAAGACACGTTTAATATGTGCCAGAGCATGCGACAAACAAGTATCATTAGCCCAATTATTAGCCACACATGTACCAACTGTATGGGCAATAGATCAATATCGTATTTACAAAGATGTATTGGAACGTTCATGGGAAGTTGTCGACAGTGTAAATGTATCGTTACGTTTATGGGATACATTTGGCGATCACGAGAAAGACCGTCGTTTCGCTTATGGCCGTTCCGATGTCGTTCTATTATGTTTCAGTATAAACAATCCGATATCGTTGAGAAATTGTCGATTAATGTGGTATCCGGAGATAAGACGTTTCTGTCCAAATACACCAGTTTTATTAGTTGGTTGCAAAAACGATTTACGTTATATGTACCGCGACGAGGCCTATTTGAGTTATTTTCGAGATCGCAGTCCATTTGTACGAGCAACAAGAAAATCAGATTTGGTTATGCCGGACGAAGCGCGCGATATAGCCAGAGAATTAGGTTTATATTATTACGAAACATCAGTACTTACGTATTATGGAGTTAACGAAGTCTTCGAGAATGCCATACGGGCCGCTTTGATAGCTCGCCGACAACAACGCTTCTGGATGACCAATCTCAAAAAAGTAAATACACTCCTATCAATAAATCGATCCATAAATTAATAATCCGATTCTAGGTGCAACGTCCATTATTGCAAGCACCATTCAAACCACCACCGCCCATGAAGCCTGAAATTCACGTCATAAATAGTGCTTATTGTGAACATTTACATCAATTATGGCTCAATCGACAACATACCGATATTGTATTAGTTGTTGGTTCTATTGGTTTTCCAGCACATCGTTTTATTTTGGCTACTTGTAGTCGGGCATTTTATCGTTTATTAACAGTTGATTTGATGGCGCGCAGTACCAGTGATTCGAGTATGGTGAGTTCATTGGGTGATTTTGCTGATGATACAGAAAGTTTAGTCAGAACTGAACAGAAAATATGTAAACGAAGGGCCAGTTGTCAAGCATTACCATCGGCTAGGGAATTAGAACATCCGGCATTCCATTGTATACGAAATGTACAACCGGAAGGACAAACTGTTGTGACATTGAGCAAATTAGTAACACCGGGTGCCATGCAACAGTGCCTACAATTCGCTTATACTGGCACCGTCGATCGCAGCGCCCTCAATCTTCAGGTAACAACAACTTCCCCAACCATCCCAATACGAATTCACAAATTATTCAACCCAATTCCATATTTGTCTCCTAATTAGTCCAATATTTCGCTCATCAATCACACAATTCATCCATTTATTTCCTTCTCGCTTTGATTTTTATTAGCCATTAAGGCGAGTACTTCCAAGGGCTAGAAAGCCATTAGTTTAATTGTCCAATAAAAATCACTTTCTCGAGACATAAACTCCAATCGGTTGACTTCGATTTTGATTGAATTAATGCCGAAAATCGCTACAAAAAGCGACTTAAACTTATCCCGTTCGCATCTATTTTAGAATCTGAAAGATCAAGATTAAATTTCATTTAAAACAGTGAAATTGATGCTTTTCAAGTCGATTTTTACCTTTGATATCGTTTTTTCTATTGCATTGAAGGAGACCCGTGAAGCGGCCGAGTTTCTGGAATTGCCGGAATTGTTGGAATTATTGACGAAACATCCGTTCGTCGGTCCAGACCATCCCGATGAGAATTATGAGAATTTCTTGAAACGTCGCCTACAAGATATTTGTCTGGATCAGGGCCTATTCGTCGATGTAATATTCGAATTGGATGATGGGGCGTGTGCTGCGAATAAAGCGATGTTGGCAGCTAGATGTGATGTTATGAAAGCGATGTTCAGCGGCGATTTTCGCGAAAGTCAAGCTAAAGTTGTACGTATTCATTTTTGTTGTGTTATTTTGAAAATTAATAGAGGATATGAGTCTAAAATTCGGTATATTTTAGATCGAATTTCCAGGTGTTCGTGAATATACATTTCATAAATTATTATGTTTTTTATATACTGATCAAGTACCGGCTATATCGGCAATACGTTGTATAAATCTATTGGAATTAGCAAACAGGCTGTGTTTACCGCGATTAGTTAATTTAGTCGAGAAACGTGTAATTGAAGATTTGGAAAGTTTACAACCATCTGAAGCAATCGAACAATGTTTACGTCTATTAGAACCAGTTAAAGTACGTCAATTCACAACAATCGATATAATCTAAAAATAAAATTAATTTTCAGCTTCATAATGGCCATCAATTAGCCGATTTTTGTATGAACCATCTCTGCGTCAATTATAATAAATTGTGCAGAATGTCGCCGAGAAGTTTACGTTTATTACATCCAGATAATCAAGCGTATTTAGTTGAGCATCGTTGGCCACCTGTATGGTATTTGAAAGATTACGATTATTATCAAAAATGTTTAGTTGAACGTGATAAAGAATCAAAACCAACAATAAATAAAAGAACTGGTTGTTTGTGTTTTTCGAGAAAATCGGAATCTGATCCGCAATTATCATCAAGTCAACTTTAACATTTTACGAAATACATTTCTAAAATACAAGCGAATCATAATCATCTTTTTAATAAAAAAATACTCGTAGTTAATTGAATGTAAGAAAATTAGACTGACCTCGATTTCTATTCCTACAGTTTTAAAGCCGCTTAGAATTTTTCAAAAAGTCTTTCAGCACTTCAAAGGTCTGTCTAGTTTTTCCTCTATCATTGAATAAAAAAAAAAAACTCAAAAATTTTCTACTGATATTATGGTTTGAATTAATTCGTTTTAGGACCAAAATGAGTTCGATACAATTTAGGTGCGCTCCCTACATTTTTATTAATGTCACCTATGTGTTCTTCTATATTTTTAATATTTTTTTTTATTATAATTATCCATATTAGATGATGTAGACTATACTGATGCAATATTGTAGATTAAGCTTAGAATAGTGGAATTTTAGTGCGTAGTTGGGGTCAATTCTATAGTAAAAACCGTCAAATCTGTATAGCCTACATTGTAAATAATGCTTTTAATATAATTTTTCTATTTTCTAATCGAAATTCACAATTTTTACTCTACGAATCCGGCACGATTTTCCAACAAAAATAACAATAAAGCACTTATTACCGAATAGACTAAAAATTGTGAATTATTTTCTAATTTTATTACTTTAAGTTCAATTTCAAACAGGGAAATATAGGGAGAAATTGAAAAAGAAGAAAACCATTGACGTTTTTCTCAACACAATCAATATTATATGTGTGCAATAATTTGCTATTCTAATAAATATTTGTATGAAATTGATTTATTTTTTTAAAATAATATTCTTAAACACCTATAATTCTACAGCTAAATTCTTAACTTCCTGATATAATTCATCGTAACTTTCCTGATATTCGGAATGTGGCCGTACCAGAACCATCAAACAACCCCTTTTAATACCTAATGCACCACCTAAATCCTTACGACTTGGTATAAAAACGAACGGTATATCTTTATCTTCACATACACCGGGTAAATGGCACATTATTTCAATTGGAGTAACATCACCAGCGAATATTACAATACCAGTTTCACCTTTACGGATACGAGTTTGTACATGCTTCAAACCACAGCGTACATGATCTTTTTGTTTAGCAGCTAAAACAATTCTATTTATTACAAGAATGGTTGGATAATACAAGAATTGTTACCTTTTTTTATCAATTTATAGCACTTTTTCGCCAATTTCTTTGATGCCATTGGTTTCGCTATTATGCTACAAAATTGCACTTTTTCTTCATACGTTAATTCTTCTTCTTGCTTGATTTCTTGGGTCGCATCGGAGCCCTCAACCGGCTCTTCTTTGATTTTCGTCATTTTATTGAAATAATTGATTTATTATTATTCAAAAAAGCACGTGAAAACTCGATAAACAACAGGAGAATCTTAGGTTATGTCAACGCCGTCAAAAAATTTTGGGGAGTGCCAACGTGAAAATCTTAATTCTGAAACTAATTGTAGCTTTTCACCAATAAGAAAATCTTCATTTTCTTGCTTATGAGAACCCCTATTTTCTCTAGAAAATAATTAATTGAGTATGATTATAATATTGCAGGCATTCTTATTGTATTTTTTTACATGTGTAATGGATTGATAATGTAGATTAATTAAGCTTAATTTGAATTGCCCGCTTTACGAAAACAGTTGAAAAAGTTGCCCAGACAAGTTGATTATCCAGATTGTAAAAAATATTTCAATGTAGTTTTACCACTTCCGTTTTTATTAAAATTTTCTAAAATTAATTCGAATAATAATGTCAGAATCAATTGATGATCTATTCGATTGTTTCGAAGAAACAACAGAAACAAATAAAATCGAACAATCACAAGAAGGGTATGGTATTTTCTTTCAATATAACATAACCTCAAAATAACACGTTAAATTTTATATTTTTGTAGAACATCTAATTCAGATAATAATGAGGCTGTAATAAAACGTAAAATTGATGATGAAATCGAACAAACAACAACAGCTATTAAAAAACGATTGAAAACTGATGATTTAGTTGATGTGGACAATATTAAGTAATTTAGGTTATGCCCCTCTTTTTGAAAATATCTGTAATGTCTATTTTTACAATTCTAGTTTTGAAGAATTGAAAAACCGTATAATCGTGCATACGATTGAATCGATTGAATCATGTACACATGAAATAGCATGTCCACCTGGTCAAGAATATATTCCATTACAGAAAGTTGATCGTGAACCAGTTAAAACTTATCCATTTAATTTGGATCCATTTCAGAAAGAGTCGATTTTATGTGTTGATAATAATCAATCAGTTCTAGTTTCAGCACATACATCAGCTGGTAAAACTGTAATTGCAGAGTAAGTTTTTTTTTTTTGTCCTTATTTATTTTTTTCTTGACTACGGAAAAATCGACTCATTTCAATTTATCTAGTATGTGATAATTGTTGAGCTGATAAGTCGTTCAGTATCTAAATTTATGATATTGTTTATGTTTAAGTATTTCTAGTCTAAATTATTTTTCAGATATGCTATTGCTGTTTCTTTGAAAAATAAACAACGTGTTATTTATACAACGCCAATTAAAGCATTATCAAATCAGAAATATCGTGAATTTTTGGATGAATTCAAAGATGTTGGCTTAGTAACTGGAGATGTTACAATAAATCCGAGTGCTTCATGTCTCATTATGACAACGGAGGTAATTTAACGTGAATAATCGTCTGAAATTTAATCGTATAAAATATGAGATACGTTTCTTGTTGTTTATCTCAAATGATATCAGTTTATTTTAAGAATGTGTAATATCTAAATAGAAATATAGTAATTTTATGAATTGTTTTCAGATTCTACGTAATATGTTATATCGTGGTTCGGAAATAATGCGTGAAGTCGGTTGGGTAATTTTCGATGAAATCCATTATATGCGTGATAAAGAACGTGGTGTTGTTTGGGAGGAAACATTAATATTATTACCGCATAATGTACATTTTGTTTTTCTATCAGCAACAATACCAAATGCACGACAATTTGCTGAATGGGTTGCTCATTTACATCAACAACCGTGTCATGTTATTTATACAGATTTTCGTCCAACGCCATTACAACATTTTATATATCCAGCTGGTGGAAGTGGTATACATATGGTCGTTGATGAGACTGTAAGTTTAACATTGTTTTATAATTGATGTACAAGAATATTTGATTATTTTTTGGATGAAACAATAGGGAACTTTTAAAGATGATAGTTTTAATGCTGCAATGGCTGTATTACAAAATAGTGACGCTGCTAAAGGTGATCAAAGAGGCCGTAAAGGTGGTATTAGCAATAAAGATCCAACACAAACTGATATTTTTAAAGTTGTTAAAATGATAATGGAACGTAATTTTGCTCCAGTTATTGTCTTCAGTTTTAGTAAAAAAGATTGCGAATTGTATGCTGTACAAATGACAAAACTCGATTTTAACACAAGTAAATATCAAATTGATATTTTGATTTATTAACAATAAAATAATTGTAGCTGCTGAAAAACAATTGGTCGATGAAGTTTTCAATAATGCAATGGATGTATTATCAGATGCTGATCGACATTTACCACAAGTTGAAAATTTATTACCACTATTACGTCGTGGTATTGGTATACATCATGGTGGTTTATTGCCAATATTGAAAGAAACAATTGAAATTTTATTCGGTGAAGGTTTAATAAAAGCGTTATTTGCAACAGAAACATTTGCTATGGGCTTAAATATGCCAGCTAGAACTGTATTATTCACTGGTATGAAGAAATTTGATGGATATGAATATCGTTGGGTATTATTATTAGTTTTTTTTTTATAATTTTTCTCTATTAATATTAATTATAATTGAAAATTATTATAATAGGTAACTTCAGGGGAGTATATTCAAATGTCTGGCCGTGCTGGTCGTCGTGGTTTAGATGATAAAGGTATTGTTATATTAATGGTTGATGAAAAAGTACCACCATCAGTTGGTAGAAATATTGTAAAAGGTTTACCAGATCCAATTAATTCAGCATTTCATTTAACATATAATATGGTATTGAATTTATTGAGAGTTGAAGAAATCAATCCTGAATATATGTTAGAAAGATCATTTTATCAATTCCAAAATCAAGCTACAATACCTGGATTATATGAAAGTAATTTCGTTTATAATAACTGTTTTATATTTATATTAATTATAATCTTTTTCTAGGATATCAAGAGAAATATAACGAATATAATAATTGTAAAATTGAATCAGAAGAACAGATCGCTTCATATTATAATATTCGACAAGAATTAGATGTTTTAGGTGTACAATTTAGAAAATATATAACCAAGTCGAATTATTTAATACCATTTCTACAGCCTGGACGATTAGTCAAAGTATTTAATTATCAATTTCTATAAATTTAGATTAATTCTCAATTGTTTTTAGATGAAAATTGATGATGTCGAATATGATTGGGGTGCTGTTGTTAATTTTAAAAAATCAACCGAATTTACTGGTAATAAAAATAAAAAACAATCAAATCCAACAAAAATTACAACTAAAGTACAAGTTGATTTATTATTACACGTAATCACTGAAGGTGATAACAATAAAAAAGATATAATACCAAAACCATGTAGTGATGATCAGGTAATTATTTCTCGAAATTATTTAATGAGTTTGATTGAAAAATATTAAATTTCTAGAAAGGTGAAGTTGAGATTGTTAGTGTTGACTCTACATTTATCACACACATATCAGCTGTACGTTTATATTGTCCAACTGATTTAAGACAGAAAGATAATCGAAAAGGAATGTATAAATCGATAAAAGAAGTTAAAAAACGTTTCCCAAACGGCCCACCTTTATTAAATCCGGTTGATGATATGAAAATTAAAGAAGAAGAATTTTTAAGTATCGTCAAGAAAATTGAACAACTCGAAAAGAAGTAATTTTTTATTTTAATTATTATTAATTATTTAGATAAACGAAATTTTCAGAATGTATGATCATCCTATGCACAAAAATCCTCTTTTAGACAACGAATATAGTAAATATAAAGATAAAATTCGTTGTAAGGAAGAATTAGCTGTTGCTAAAAAACAATTATTGGATGCAAAAAGTGTTTTACAGTTAGACGAATTGAAATGTAGAAAACGTGTATTGAGACGTTTAGGCTATTGTACAAATACTGATGTTATTCAATTAAAAGGTCGAGTAGCTTGTGAACTTAGTAGGTAAGTTGTTTTGTTATTTCTTCTAATAAATATAATCGAATTGTTAATTTTTATATTTTAGTGCTGATGAATTATTGATAACAGAAATGATTTTTAATGGTGTTTTTGGTAATTTAACACCTGCCCAATCATGTTCATTATTGAGTTGTTTTGTTAGTGATGAGAAAAGTAATGAAATGCCAAAATTGTCAGAAGAATTATCAGGACCGTTACGACAAATGCAGGTAAAAATTTGTCAATACTTTTCGCAAAATCTTTTGTTTTGTTAAAGAAAGTTACCTGACTTTTACTCAAAACTACCTGTTTATTATGATTTTTCTCTCTCAAAAAAAAAAATAACGGTTTTTCTTTTGTTCTATTCAAATTATTTTTGTATATAGGATTTAGCAAGGCGTATTGCTAAAGTTAGTACAGAAGCCCGTTTAAATCTTGATGAAGATGCCTATATAGAACGTTTTCGTCCTGATTTGATGGATGTTGTATTTTCATGGTGTAATGGTTCAACGTTTAGCGATTTATGTAAAATGACTGAAATTTTTGAAGGTTCAATTGTACGTACAATGCGTCGTTTAGAAGAATTATTACGTCAAATGGTACAAGCATCAAAAACAATTGGTAATACAGATTTAGAAGATAAATTTAATACAGCAATTAAATTAATTAAACGGGATATAATATTTTCATCAAGTTTATATTTATAATTTATATTTTTTATTTTATGTATATGAAAAATTGTTAGCTTTCACCTCAACAATATGTTCTCCCTCTACTTTTACAACCCTCTTTAGAATTATCCCTCTACCCTACTTATATACCTGTATTTTCACCACCTACCTTTTCACAAATATATTTGTGAAATGCCAAATTCTTAAACCAGTCTAGCCACAAGTACGATTGTGTATTTATTTAAATATAACAGGTGTTTTCTTTTTGTAAATAAAATTTTAGTAGAAGATTCCAATACTTCTTGTGAGATTTTTTCGTAATTACTTGTTTTTTATTTTTGTGAAATAAAAATGAAAAAATATTATAAAAGTAGTACGAAGAATTCCCATAGGAAGTGTTGGAAATTATTTTGATTATTTTTTTTTTTTATTAAAAATTTATTAATTGGGATAATTGATAGTTGAGATTTATAGAGAGCACGTTTCGTAATTTACATGAAATTTGGAATTGTAGTACGAATCGTACTCCTCTATGAATTTTGATTTGGATTCATGAAAACCACGTGGTCAAAATGGCGCCATTCTTCAATGCAAAAATAAATAAATAAATAAAAACTTCACTATTTCTTTGGTGATCTAGCCGTGTGAGTTGATTAAATAATCACAAGGCTAGGTTTCCAAGTAATAGTTTAGTTTTAAATCATCTTTTTTATATGGTATAATGATTAATTTTTTTCCAGCAAACGTGGTTCTATGATCAAGGAACTAATGGTGTGGTGTGTTGTTTTGGAATCATATCACAGCCATTAGTGACTTGATTATGGCGCCAAATTTTCGTCGATTAACTACAAACAATTTGAAGATTTGAGGGAAAAAATTGCATACTTTTTCCGAGTGTTCGGTTCAAGTCACATTAATTGTGATTGTGACTAGATCGAACATTCGCTTGAAGTATGGAGATGTCAGCTAGAGATTTAGAGTAGTTGGCAGGTTTTTAGTTGTTGGTGTGGCTTTAATGGGAATTTAGACCATAAAGCTATGTCAGCAATCAAGAAAATGCCAACATCACTTCATTATAATCAACAAAACAGCTATTTAATTATATATTTTAATTATTTTAAAATTAACTACAGGTAGAGTACTAATTGGACTAGTACAATAGAGATGGTATTATTTTATAATATTTAAAAATACATGGCGATGTTAGGTTTGATTATTCCATAAATAAATACAAATTAAATTAAAACAAACAAAAAAATAATGGTAGAATAACAACTTAAAGTCTTTGATTTCAACAAATTAATAAAATTGAAGAAGAAAACACTCAATGATGTGGCGCTGATCTGTAGCCGATGGGCGGTAAATGATTGCCGCAAGTTGGAAAATTTGGTGGTACTGGTGGTAAATCAGCTTGTGTGCCTACATGAACTATCAAATTCATACCAATCACTATATGGAATAAAAAGTGACAATGGAACAACCAAAATCCTGGATTATTCGCCTTAAATCTAAATATAACATAACCATTATTTGGTACAGCAATTGTATCTTTTGCTGGTGGTAAGTTGAACTGTCTATGTAAAAGACCTCGTCTATCCAAATCTAGAGCATGTTTAAGATTGATTTTTTTCACGTTTTGATCAGGTGATCGTCCAATACCGACAACATTAAACGAGTAACCGTGTAGATGGAATGGATGACTCAAATTCGGTGATTGTACTGCAAACAAATCATTGATCAATTGGATTTATAATTGAAAATAACGGTAAACCTTCATCAACTAAGACGACTTCAACGATTGCATTCAATGGTATATCAACTTGATGGGTGCACATGCAATTTTGTCCACAATCCGGTGGCCGGTTATCGCCATTACAAAATTGTTCCGGTGGTATATCATGCAATTGTGATAATGGCGGTGATGGCGGGAAACTAAACGAAATTTCATCAATCAAACTGATCACATGATCACCACCAACGGCAGCTGTAAATTCATCAATCATTATTATTATTATTATCAATCGATTTGATTCGAATTACCTAAGAATCGATTATACGTATTTGGTCGGAATAATTCTTCTGGTCGATAGAATAGAAATCGGAATGGTAAGAAAATTTTAACGTCAGGCCGTTCTTGCAGAATACCTTCATCGACTTCTCGGGCATTGCGTAATTGGCTGACACAGACAGCATCACGTCGGGGACGATTACAGATAGCGTCCAATGGATTCAGCACCTGGATAAAAACCGAATTAAGGAAGAATCTCTCCTTAAATCCCCAATACCTACCTACTTTTTCGTGATTGTTTTTTTTGTGACAATTTAACAATATTTACAGGTGTGAACTACTGAAGAAAAGCTTAACTATATACAGCAAAGCAATTTATTTTGATATATTCTTCAATTAACTCCATTTTATTCGCATAATTTTTAATAATTATAATAAAAATACTACTAATAATAATACATACATTTTTACAAAAATAATTTCTCCAGAAATTAGTTACCGAAGACTGTTTTGGACTAGTTACAATCTTAAATAACTAAATTACGATTTAAACGAAAATAATTGAAACTGTGTTGTAGAATTTTTGGAGAAAATCCTCTCTAATAATTTAATTTATAACAAATTTTAAATCGTAATTGGTAACTTTGATGGATTATTTACAAATAACTACGAATATTTTCGGAAATACTGATAATTTACAAAAAACAAACAAGAAATAGGCTTGGTATAGCTTAAATTACTACAACCGTCAGGAAAATAATGGGCTATATTTACAGCACCTATTGGATTTTATTAAAAGATACAGGAATAAGAGTGAAGACTTGTACTTACCTAAGTTAATTTGTATATGGCGATTTAAAATAAAAAAAAAACAAACCATTGGTATGTAGATAAATAATTATAACGAGTGATCCAAATTATTTTCTTCCATAGGAGACGATGGCAATTGATTGAACGTGTGTCGTAACTTAATTGCATTGACTTTTAGTTGTCTCTGATTAAAAATAAATTGACTCACTTGTTATGTGATTTTTTTTAAAATTATCGAAAAATGGCAAGAGAATTTTTGGAATTTTTTCAATTAACAAAAATAATTAAACAAAAAGGTAACTATTGGAAGACTAGCGGATTAAATTAAACAAATAAACAGGAATTGGTGCTTGTTTTTTCTGGGGAAATTCGTAGGATCATTCAAAGATTATTTTTTGTAGGTGTGGTTCAATGTCCGGTTGATGGTCGCCGCATCTTGGGAAATTCGGCGGTATCGGTGGTAGATCTTGTTGTGTGCCAACTTGTAGAACGACATTCATGCCGATAACAATGTGGAATAGGAAATGACAATGGAATAGCCAAAAACCGGGATTTGAGGCACGAAAACGCAGTACCACATAGCCGTTATTCGGTACAGCTATTGTATCTTTACCGGGTGGTACATCGAAACGGCGATGTAGTAAACCTTGACGATCTAAATCTAAGGCGTGCTTTAAATTGATCTTTTTAACGCTGCGATCGGGACTTCGTCCAATGCCCATTACATGGAAGGCATAGCCGTGTAAGTGGAATGGATGGCTCAGATTCGGCTGTTGAACTGTAAATCCAAATTTTTTTAATCACCATTTCAAGCATTATCATTTACGGGAATACCTTCATCGACTAAAACGATTTCGACGATCGAATTCAATGGAATATCAATTTTATGTGTACACATGCAATTTTGTCCACAATCCGGTGGTCGATTGTCGCCATTACAAAATTGTTGAGGATCAATTTCGTCATATTGACTCAATAAAGGCGCCGGTGCTGATAAATATGAGATCTCATCGATTAAACTGATAACATGGTCGCCATTTGGAGCAACTGTAATTTCCATAATTTATCTAAATTCGATTATAATTGTTTTTAGGGAATACCCAAGAAACGGTTGTAGGTGTGCGGAGCGAAAACGTCTTCCGGTGTATATAAATGGAATCTAAATGGTAAGAAAATTTTGAGATCCGGCCGTTCTTGTAGTAGACCTTTATCTTGGATTTCCATCGCGTGATTCAGCTGATTAACACAGATAGCATCAGGACGGACTTCATTGCATCTGGCATCGAGCGGATTCAGGACCTATTTTGCGAGTTTAAATCTATTTACACTGTACAAAAATTCTTCCCGGGCAAATTAGAAAATACTGTACATATTTCGTTTTGGCACAAATTTGTACACAAAAGCATCCCACAAATACTATTTACATAAATGTTCCCATGTGATTATTTTCTAGCAAAGTGTCGACAATTTGAAGTATAACAACTCACCACGCCTTGTGGCAGTCCGAAATCGTAAGTTGGCGCCGGCGATGATGGCTGATAGGATGTTCGGGCGTAGCGTAAAACGCCCAATTGTTGGACACGACGGATACCGCACTCGCCTAAAGCTCTCAATTGGATCCAATAAGCGTCAGGTTGTTGATTTGCATTTATAACGAAATCGTATCTTTCACCTGTTTAGAAAGAGAAAATATTTCCGTTAGTTCTATCAAAGAAAGGCCTATCTAATCGGTGACTTAATGGACGGAAATTGCTGAATATCTAATGAGGCTATCCCGGAGAAATGCACCTACTTTTCCCGAGAAAAAACTTCCACTTCTGCACAATGAATTGTACCCAAAGTTGATAATTTCGAGAATATATTTGAATAGTTCCTACACTTTCATGTAATGAATAAAGAAGTTGAGTTTGGAAAAATTCAACTAGATAAACATTTAATGGGAAGTGTACTTAAATAACGTGTTTGATTAATTATTCAAGTTAATAACGGGTTTATAATTTGTGCATAAAACAAGGTAATAACCCCATAAATGTGTGTCAATTATTTTTAATAATTTCAGTCATTAAATCTACAGGGAAATTAAATACTGACCTGAAAACGATATGATAGTGTTGACACTAACAGGCCTGACGGGCTCTCCATCTGTCGCAATCAGGATTAAATCGTGTCCTTGTATCGTTAATTGTGCAGGACATACGGACGCGAACGAATTTATCATACGGAAACGATAACGACGACCTGGCGTTATTGTGAATACCTCCAATGGTGTATTCGTCATAAAGCCAGTATTCGGATCTCGAAATTGACCTTTACCATTTATCAAAACATTTTCCGGATCTTGACCGGTATTAACGGCTAAACGTCCCGGAAAACGTTCGGCCGCATCTTCATGCATCCAATCACTCAACAACATTACGTGAGTTGTCAAATCGAAATCGTACAAATTACTGTTTGGATCGCGATTGGGCGGCTGACGGACCACAATACTGCCATATAGACCGTCCATTTTTTGCAGACCAGTATGAGCGTGCCAGAAATGGGTGCCGGCATTACCAGCGATCCATTGATATCTAACAAAATAATCAGACTTTTTAGATAAAAATATTCACCATTCTTCAAAGGTTTTGTATGCCGGAAACTGTTACTGTCGGAGTATGAAAAGTAAAATTTGAGAACATTCGAATATCTGCCATAAATAAAGTCAGTGTGCTAGATAACGATATTTCCTGACATACAAGAAATCTAAAATTTGACATTTATCCATTTAATGTTAAAAATAGTGTGGTAATAATAATAATAATCATCAATTTCCGGTATTTCACATGATCTTAGCTTGAGTTAACCAATAATTAAACTCATCTTTTTTGTATTTCAGCATTTTTTCGATCATTTCTGCAACCAACGGATATTCCTTGACATATCTTGATCGAGACAGAATCTTTCTCTTTTGATCTTCATTCATTTTAAATTAGTATTGAGAACAAAATGGACGTTGTTTACCTGAAGGTATTGCCTTGTTGTATGGGACATTGGGTTACGAATGGTACACCGTCATAATATTGGGTGCCACGTTGCCATACACCGTGCCAATGCAGAGTAACTTCCATACCTTCCATATGATTTTCCACATCAATAACGACTTTATCGCCCTCACAAACTTGTATACTAGGACCAGGTATCATACGATTCGCTGTTAATATACCACGTTCAACACCATCAGCTAATACACATTGACAATTCGACCATACTGTATTTGTAGCATTCGGTGTACATACTTGACAAGCTCTAAAATACAAGAATTTTCGCTTAAATTCGGGGTTTTTGATGGCAAAAGTGCGAAACTTACGCTCCTAAAACGGTGTAATATTCTAATGTGAAATGATAATAACAAGTTCTTGGAGGGCTGCCTTCTTTGCATGCTCGAGCACATTGTTCCGGTGATGATAATGATGGATTTCGTCGGAATTCAGCTGTTGATGATTTACGATAGTCTAAATGTAAAGATGTTTTACCGGTATTTCTAATTCTATTATTATTTTTGGTTCTTGTTAAAGGATGTGTTTGGATTAATTCTTGATCAATTTCGAATGAATTGGTGAAATCCGGCCAATATGATGCAGCAGTATCTTGGTCGGCCACTGTAAATCGAATTAGAACAAATTAGTAATTAGAAAACTGAACTACACCTCTATAAGAGGAGTTTCAGGCATAATTGAGATGGGATAACACTTTATTGTATAAAGAACTACTAGATGGAGCCAACGTACTGGACTTCATTTGGCTCTAAGCAGGACTCTCTAGAGCAAATCTAGAAATTGTGGAGCAAAAAGTGATGTCATGGGCTCAGTTATTCCTCAGCGAAATAATCAAGCTAACAGAGCAATAGAGATGGGATAATATAGAGTATTCAGTCGATATCTGAGTCTGGTTAAAAGAATATTACTGAAAGTCGATAAATTTGTTGGGATTGTCTGTGATTGTGTTATTGTGAATTTCAAATGGTGAAGAAAGATGAACAGTTGGGTTTCTTTGGTCATAATGGATAAATCCTAACAATTTTTCAATGATTAATTGAAACTTTGTGTTGCAAAACGGAAACAATAAATCCAATCTGTCGGGATTTCCTCCAACTTTCTTGCTTACGAATAATAAAAATAAAAACGACAGATGAAATGTTTACAGTGGAGATTTAACGCTTGATTACATCGTGAAAATCAATTTATTATAATAATGAAAAACATGTCATTTTTTAATTGAAAGACATATATTCTGAAATATGCTACTTTCACATTAGAAAAAAACATTAAATCATGTTACGTTTTCGTATTGTTTTTATGTGAATTTTCCTTATTAAATATGGAACAATAAGAAAATTTGCTAATACTACCTATAGAATATTAAAAATTTTAATATAAATACATAAAACACGTGCTCGATTTTATTACATGATTTTTATACCGTGAAGGCGTTAATCACTACTGAAAAGTTTAGACAAGCGAAACTGTCTTATTTTCTATAATTACAATAATTACAATTGGGTAAACAATGATAATATAAACTAGATTAGTCAATAAAAATATATGTAATATTTAATTAGAATTGTTGAATTTGTGATATGCTACATGATGTATGAAATTGTGACATATTCACAAGAAAAATAACTCAATTTAACGAACTGATCGTAAATTATTACAAATTAAATCGTGTTGAAATATCAATCAATTGGAATTATTTTCTAATGGTGGTTTTTCGTGAGAAAATTTTCACAATTTCCATCAATTAGAAATTTATTAGATTCAAATATAAAAAATTGGTTATGTAAATACGGGTTAATTAAATGCCATTATCCTTGAATTAACAAGTTCGAATTATTTTTAATTAATTGAAATTTTGATTGAGATAATGACAATGCTATTACTCAATGTCGGTCAATTTTCGTTTGTGATTCAAAATGGAATAATTTGATGAGGATCACGAATTTTCAACATAACCGTGACTAATATTATGATAATAGACTGTAATTTCCAAAATCTCTCTTTACTTTTTCAGAATATTACGAGACAACGAAATCTATTATTATTTTTATTATTATTATTATTTTATTAACGTTTAATTTAGAAAGTTTAACAGAAGCAAGGGCGTAGCCTAGAGAGATAATGCTTGTAAAACTGAAAATCAACAATAATAGGCTGTGAAAAACAATAATTAACAAGGTACATTTTTATGATTTTCAATATTTCTATATCAATGGAATTCTATAATTGGTAACTTTCTTCTGATTTGAAATAACTTCAACGACTCTTTTTTTTTTAGTGAACTCAAGCCTCCAGGACCTATCCTACATGTTATTTACATCAATAACTTGTTTCAAGTGAAAGGAGAAATCCAAATAAAAGGACCTTTTTCGGTGGATTAGTACAATTAGAGTCTCCGAATTAACGTTGTTTGTTGTAAGAGTGAAGCATGAAAGTGAAAACAACAACAACAACAACAATAACAACAAGTAACTAAATCACCCTGAAAATGCATTGTATTACAGGAAGGTTGTTAATCTCACGCACCATTGAAATCACCGAACGTTCACCTACTATCTAACATAAGATCATATTGCAGACCAGTTTTTTTTCGAATTATATTTTATTATTATCATTGTTATTGAATTATATGACGCGAATCATAAATGAAAATGATTTTTATTAGAGGGCTATAAACAAATAATGAAAGTTACATTTTGTTATTGCAAAATTGACGATGACCTTGCTTTCCAAGCATGGAAACAATTCACGATCTATTCTGAGACATATATCCACTTTTATTATGTCTACTACTATTATTACAATTATTATTATTATTATTATTATTATTACAGGTACGTACACCTAGTTTTGTTGAATTATTTTAATCGATAAAAGTGATAAGATTCAAGATTTGTAATGGTCTTATTTATTGAGGTGAAAAATGTCATGCTTCAATACGATTTAATAGATCATTTGAGAAAGTCGTTTAAATAATTTCTCAATAAAATAATCGAAGCATTACATAAAAATAGTGCTTCATCGAAAATATAAACAATAGTAGTTATTTTGAATAAATTCCAAGATTCACCTCGTTATTATTGTAAATAGCCTTGACTTTGAACCTGTTTGTATAACTATAAATATAAATGAGCAACTAAGTAAATAAGAAGTCTGTTGAACTTAGAATAATCGAGTTTTACAGATGATGATCTCTATAACTGAAGGTGAACTAGATTAATGAAATAAAAAAAAAATTATAAGTGAAATTTTCGCAAACATCTGGTACGATCGTTAAAGTAATGGAATAAAAATTGTCATAAAATTGATTGATTTGAGAAATATCTTGGAAATACTATTATAATAATCATATTTTACATTGATAGATAGATATCGACCTGAAAAATCATATATCCTGTTCCGTTCTATTTGTTTTACTTTCTTTTCGTCTGCTGGTCATTATTATGCTATTTTTAAATCCGGCAAACATTAATTAAATAATTTGCAATATTATTAATGGTATTTTACTATCGATTGATTGATTTGATTGCAGTAAATTTTGAAAATTGTGGAGATATCGACGGCCGGTTAGACGAGAAACTCGATTGATTTATCTGTTTTATGGCGATAAAATAAAGCAAATAATGTCACAACACCGATAAAAACATAACGATTTGCATAATTTTACGTTTTTTATTCATTATGCTCAATCATTCAAGGATTATGAAGGATAATATGTAAATCACTTGATATTATTTGTGCTTGAGTGAAATTTACATCATTCGAATTTTCTAAAACAATTTCTTTATATTTTTCGAATTCTGATAAATAAACCACAAAATTCTACAATACTATTGTTGTATAATAAAATAATTATAATACACTTATTCCGGATACGCCTTTCTTTCATTCAATAACAATATTTTTTATTGTAGTGGGCCACTTTCAGTTTCACAAGAATATTTGACGAATTATTGCAACAATGATCAACAAACAAATGAATTCAGCAATTTTCAATTTGCATTTAAATAACGAGAAAAACCGAAATCGTGACATACCTTTAGGGCGCTAATCGTTGAAGAGAATGTCGTTA
>JAZBGZ010000468.1:12877-42844 GCA_037414795.1 Stenodera caucasica | reverse complement strand
GTTCCTCAAAAAAAAAAAAAAACAATTCTATTAATAGTGCCAATAAATATAGTATTTCATATAGCCCATTGATTGAGAGGCTAGACTTTTTTTTTTTTGTTAGGCTTCGAATAAATCGAGCAATATTGAACCGATTATCTTTTGTTCGAATTTGAAATGTTTATATGATTAGAGTGCGCCGACAGTTACCTCTCTAAATGGACCACTTTTAATTCATCAATAATTTTGACGAAATGTTGAATGTTTTCTGGGCTGGTTCCAGTGGAAATTTTTCTAGTGACCATTTACGATGGTTTGTAAATAATTATCGACGCTTTATTTGTAAAGTCGTCAATTTCCACTTGAAACAATCATTGAAGACTTGAGCAATATTTGAAAATCTTCAAATTCATTATGGCCACCTGATGTCTAGAAATGTTACCGGATTTTCCACATATTTCCCCTCTCACTGGCACTTCTGTCAATTATTAGGGACCTCCTTAGAGTGGAGTGATCAAAATTTTCGATATTATCGCGAAAAATACGATTTTCAACCCAAAAAAAATTCATTTTCCGCGCAGATTAGAAAAGTTACCGGAATTTCCACATATTTTCCCTCTCACTGGCACTTCTGTCAATTGTTAGGGATCTTTTTAGAAAGTAAAAATACGATTTTCAACCTATAACAATTCATTTTCCGCCGAATTAAAACTTGTTTAAAATCGATTATACTTATTTGACAAATTCGATTGTTGACTAGAAACATTTTCGGATTTTCCACATATTTTCCCTCTCACTAGCATATTTTTGATAGGTACCTCTTTAGAGTAGCTAGAGTGATCAAATTTCTCGATATTATCGCGAAAAATACGATTTTCAACCCAAAAAAAAATTCATTTTCCGCACAGAGTATTATAATTTGATTAGAATCGATGATAGTTATTGGAAAATTCGATTTTCCACATATTTCCCCTTTCACTAGCTCTTCTATCAATTGATAGGGACCTCCTTGGTGTGAAATGATCAAAATTCTCGATAATTATCGCGAAAAAAATGAATTTCAACCACAAGAAAATTCATTTCCCGCAGAATTGTGATTTCTTTAGAATTGATGATGATTTTTGAAAAATTCGATTGTTGACTAGAAATATTTCCGGATTTTCCACATAATTTCCCTCTCAGGAATGATCAAAATTCTCGATATTATCGCGGAAAATGCGATTTTCAATCAATAAAAAACTCATTATTTGCAAAGAATTGTGATTTTATTAGAATCGATGATAGTTTTTGAAAAATTCGATTTTTCACATATTTCCCTTCTTACTAGCTCTTCTAGCAATTGATAGGGACCTCCTTGGAGTGGAATGTTGAAAATTCTCTATAATTATCGCAAAAAAAATGATTCTCAACCAATAGAAAATTTATTTTCCGCAAAATTGTGATTTATTTAGAATTGATGATAATTTTTGAAGAATTTGATTATGGACTAGAAGGGACTAGGGATTTTCCACATATTTTCCCTCTCATTAGCACTTCTTTCAATTGATAATCACCTTGAATAGGCTGATCAAATATTTCTCGATAATTACTGCGAAAAATACGACTTTCAACCAATAAAAAATTCTTTTTCCGTCGAGTTGTAAATTATTTAGAATTTCCGGATTTTCCACATATTTTTTCTCTTCACTCGCACTTCTTTCAATCAATAGGTATCTCTCTACAGTGGAGTGATCGAAATTCTCGATATTATCGCGAAAAATGCGATTCTCAACCAATAAAAATTCATTTTCCGCGCAGAATTGTAATTTATTTAGAATCGATGATCACTTTTGGAAAATTCGATTATTGATTAGAAACCCGGATTTTGCCCTCTCGTTAGCACTTTTTCAATCAATAGATAACTCTTTAGAGTGGAGTGATCAAAATTCTCGATATTATCGCGAAAAATACGATTCTCAACCAATAGAAAATTCATTTTCCGCAAAATTGTGATTTATTTAGAATTGATGATCATTTTTGAAAAATTCGATTATTGACTGGAAACGTTTCTGGATCTTCCACATATTTTCCCTCCCACTAGGACCTTTTTTTAATTGATAAGCATCTCTTGGAGTTGATCAAAATTCTCGATAATTATCGCAAAAAAATGAGTTTCAACCACAAGAAAATTCATTTTCCGCACAGATTGTAATTTATTTAGAATCAATGATCATTTTTGAAAAATTCGATCATCGACTAGAAACCCTTCCGGATTTTGCCCTCTCGCTAGCACTTTTTCAATCAATTGGAATCTCTTTAGAGTGGAGTGATCAAAATTCTCGATAATTATCGCGAAAAAATGATTTTCAACCAATAGAAAATTCATTTTCTGCAGAATTGTGATTTATTTAGAATTGATGATGATTTTTGAAAAATTCGATTATTGACTGGAAACGTTTCTGGATCTTCCACATATTTTCCCTCCCACTAGGACCTTTTTTTAATTGATAAGCATCTCTTGGGGGTGATCAAAATTCTCGATAATTATCGCAAAATAGACGACTTTCAACCAATAAAAAATTGATTTTCCACGCAGAATTGTAAATTATTTTGAATCGATAATTTTTGTAAAATTCAATTGTTGAAATTGAGATTCAAGACGAAAGCAGCAATCACACATTCAATTTCTCACACCCTTATTTCTTTCTATATACGTATATCGATTTTACAAAGAATGTGTGCCTTAAATAAATATTTATTTTAGAAATGCCCCTGTGTCCATTTCATAAATAAAGAGTATGAAAGCATCAGGGTGGCTTTATATAAATATAAACGACACCACTCTACATTCGAAATATACCAATGGCAGATGGTTTCGCATCAATTCGATTTTAATAATTTTTATTATAATAAAATAATTTTTTTTTCCAATCATGATTTATTATTTTATATGATTTGATGATGCGTATGAAAACATCCCCTAATATGCCATAACACGCATAAATAATATTGAGGGATATATCGAAATGCAAACAGGAACCGGAAGATTGATATTTATGCAATGGGTGAACTAGTAAGGGTGGTGTTTAAAGGAAATGCGGGCGTCACAACTCTTATCCTTCTTGTTGAATAGAATATAATCGAATCGGCGGTATATCAAGTTCATATTCCGACGGGGGATCGAATTTTCCCGCCCTTAAGTGTATTCATTGTCACGAGAGATTTCCATCGAATCCACCGACGGTTTTTTTCCGATTTATTTATAGTTCAAATAAAAATCGAAAAACTTCTATATTTTAAGGGTGACATCGACAATTAGTTAAATAGATCGACACCATACACTTCACGTGACTATATCGAATTACTAGAGGATCTCTGATAACCCGCAAGGGTGCTAATACCGCAATACTCGAACCGGGACACGTTAAAACTATCAAATTACCAAAAGCTCCACCACCATAAACAAACATAACAATATGGGGGATCGATTACGTAAAATTTTACTCACTTGCAAATCGTGGATCAGCAGCTGAACTTTGATACCATCCGGAAGAATAATGCGGTGCTAAACCGATATTCTCCGATACCGGACAATATTGTCCGCCACTGAATTGGCCCATTACCGGATAACCACCGTTCATTGTACAGCCACTGGTTGTACCTGGTGCTGAACCACCACCACCTCCACTACTAGTCGTTGGTAAACTAGCACCTGGTGAATTGATACTGCTGCCGCTCGATGTCGATCTTAACAAATAACTCTTTTATAATTAATTAAAATTGATTTTATTAATATGTTATTAATATAATTATTATTTACCGATATGGTGATGGTGGATTGGCGCTTAATTCCAATTTCCTATAAGATTCTTCTATTGGACTTAGAATATCTGTAACACTGAACGGTGTTGAATGGTGTAATTGTTGTAAATGACTTAAAACTTGTGGACCAGCTTGATGATGATGATGTTGATGATGTTGATGATGTTTTGGACTTAAACTCATTGCCAATTCGACGCCATTGAGTTCGGGTAGAAGACCATGCAGATCAGGTCGGTCGGACACCGCTACGGGTCCTTCCCCGTAGCTACCACCTGCCGACATCGACTCCAGGACCTCTTTAGGGAAAAATCACGCCGGATCACTTCGTTATCAATTCACAAATATCAACACTAGCAATTGTTATAGATAAATAAAATAACACACATAGAAATAACACGCACATATAAACACAAAAATTCGATTCAAATAAATAAATAAATAAATAAAAAACAAACGTTGGTATAAAATTTAGGCAGTTATAATGATGATAATAATAATAATAGTAATAATAATAATAGTACCTAGTGGCTTGAGTCAATTATGCAGCGATTGAAGAAGCCGAAGAAATATACAAGAGACCGGCACAATTGTTGAGTATCACTTCCGGGGACCGGTTCGATATCCGAATTCAATAAACAAACTGACTAACTATATAAATAAATCAGTGATCGAGCTATAGCACTCTTTAGAGCACACTTGATGTAAGACTCTTTAACGTCGAAGTGCGCTTAACTTGCCTAAGCGTACTCTTAGAGTGTACTCAAAGTGTACATGGCACTTCTGTATCGGACCCTATTGCATTCTGGGTACTCAACAAGACTTTAAGGCGGAGTTTAATCCAAACCATCCAACATCCAATTGGTTAGTACAACAATATTAAACTCCACCCTTATATTCTTGTTTGACTCACTATTCGAATTATTCTCTTATCTACAACTGAATATAACGTTCTTTTTTAACGTTAAATTATCGAAAAATCGACCTTATTGACGATTGTTGTTAGATAGAGTTGGAGAGATTCGGGAAATTTGGGACCAACCCATCGGCCTATTGTTGGAACTCTTTAATATTAAGTGGGGGTGCCTCTCCACTTTGATATTGTATATTTATATCGTTTTATTGGGCATATTGATTTGAGGTTGGAGTACACTTTTTCTCGCCGTTTTGATTCAACGTTAGACCGCTAACAAATCATAAATTTTAATGATGGTCACGCCTCATCGAACAATCAACTTTCACAACAGTAATTAATATTTTCGAATTATTCGAATTTAACCGAAATTATTTAGAACATAAAGAAATAAAGTTACATTTATATGAAATAGTCGTAGAAATTGTAGGAAGTTTGTCATTAACCTGTGAATGGGGCTTTTGTTAAGAGCCTTACACAATCTCGACCATTCTCGTATTCATCAAATACAATACTACCTGATTGCATTTAATGGATCTTTTACATCAAATTGTAGGGTAGTTTCTCCTCTCTTATACGCTTGATTATCTATGATAATAACTCGTAAAACATCCGGTATTCTGTATATAGGTATACTTCGTTCATTATGATTTTCCGAAAAAGCACCTCTGAATATATCGCCATCAAAATCACCATGTATAGTCGTTTGTTGAGTAGTGGTAGAGTACATGAAGTGTCCTTCTTGTGTGAAGGGTTACGTACCAGTGGTCAATTCTATTCTCATTCTACACATCATCGTCATCAAGTCATCAAAGGTCCGGATAATATAAGGGCACTTACACGACACACATGTATATATATGTATAGAAAGAGATAGATGAAATCACCAACACCAACACCAATACAAGTTTATTATCATAATATAATCAAAGAGCTCGCATTACATCAAGAGTCCGTTGAGTGTTGCTGTTGACAACAATCGTCTTTGCACTCTTTCAACGCGGTTGTGTGTGTGTACAACCCTTCATTCAACTGACATAAATCGTCCCATAAACATATCGTTGAAGAGTATGAGTATACTGGACATAATTATCAAGTGTTAATTACAATTTTCCATCGTGTAAGTACACGTGAATAGTTTTTTATAACTATAAATATGGTATTTTTTTAAGTCAAACTAGAAATGTGGGAAATTCTCGAACAGCAGGACCAGAATTTGAATCAATTCCACATCAATAAATCCACTATTGTTGCCAATTCGGATAAGAAATGCTACGAGTGGAACGATAGTCGAATTCCGCCACAACGGTCACAATCTGATAATCGTTCGCTTTACACAAGTGGTCATTCTAGACAATTTTTCAACATTCACTAAACTTTTTACTGTCACAAAGCAGATTGAGACTTCTCCAAATGCGAACTTTTCACTATTATTTGGTAATTTCACTAAAATTTTGTTTGTTTTATTGTAATTTTCTCTAGTCTAATGTAGGTATTTCTTGATTTCACATAAATCCCGAATCATCGGTTGATGGCTAATTTTTTCGTCGTTTTAATTGGATTCTGTGTCAACGATTCTTTGATGTGAATCATATATGTGTAGTTCTCACAAGAGGGTAGTTTTCATTCAATCTATGTTCAATTATTTTACATGAATTAATGTTGTTGAAGAGCTTTTTTCATGATAGAGTTGAATTTTGATACGATTTACGTCTTAGTGAATGGATGGATGGCTGAAATAGTATATAGGGGAGCGACTTTCAATATTGACATTGAGATTCGCAATAAAGCATCTAAAACAGAGGCAAGTGCAATGTAAATAGAGAATTCTGCCTCCGAATACACTGTATACGCTTCCATCTACCTTGTGATTTCTATTTGTATATAAATATCTGTGTGTGTGTGTGTGTGTGTGTGTGTGTTGAGTTTAAGTAAATACACTTAAACTTCCATCATGCACAAAATAATTAAATAATTACGTATTTATTGCTTTATCGTAGTTTTTCTCTATTATCAATTTTACTAGCTTGTTGAATATCCATTCGACTGTTAGCATTTTTATCTGAAATCTGTTATGTTTACAATCAACTGGTTCAATAAAATAGAAATAGTTTTTATCACACCCTCTTCAACAAGTCTTCATACAGTAGAGATTCTATCATTTTTCCTTCTGTATTATCGAGTCCTTTTTACCTCTCTCTATTATAAAACTATTTAGACAACGTCTGTCGTATACGATTAGTTTTGTTACGGATATAAGCAACAATGAAAGCTTCTTTAATACTATTTGGATGCGTTCAAACGTAAATCAACATAATACCTACAATATGCGGTTTAACAATTTTCTTCCTCTTTATTCAGAAACAAATACAGACATTTTGATAGCTCACAGTTTATAACAAATTTATTTCCAAATAAATTCCAAATTATAGAAAAATTCTTGAAAATTTCAGTAAATTTTTCAGTTTAGCCATTTATAGACCTCTAACGTTGAAATTGAGAATCAAAAGTCGTTAATCTAGGTCACTACGAATTGCTGACTTAATTGCCATCTACTTTGTTTTAGCTGAACCAATTGGAAAACCACGTGAATTTACCCGAGTTTTATACTTGAACTATTGTTATAAAAATTGTGGTATAACAAAAATTATATTTTATGAGAGTTCGTTGATTATATATCAGTATAATTAATTGATTGAAAATCTAAATAAGAAACCAATTGAACAGCTTTCTTTTATTGATCTATTTATAGCGAACTTTAAGAGAGGTCGCTTGTGCATCAAAACATGTCTTACTAAAAGTTAGGTTAATGTTCATTTTTTTTAATAAAATTTACAAATTAAGTTTGAAAAAATGGCTTTACGAATTTTGGGCTTGAGTAAATCCTTGCAAAAATTGTCATTGTCTTATTATAATACTGTTGTAAATATACCAATTCCGGTTTGTAATTTAGAAAAGACTCAAATAATTTTTACAAATTCTACACGTAATTCTACAAACTTTTTCAACAAATGTACGTATTTTCTTGTATTTAAAAATGATAAATACTGATAAAACGTTGTTGTAGTACCGGCTGAAAGTCTGTGGAAAGGTATCACGTCAGTTAGTAATGCTGGCAAGAAACGCGGTCGTGGTAAAACAGTTTCAAAAAAGAATATCAAAGATTTGAATAGAGGCCAAATAATTGGTGTCGGTTCGTTTTCCATTCATTGTCAAAGATTCTCTTTTAAATTCGATTTAAATTTAAGGTAAAGCCAATATGATTTGGCCCGGTTTAACGGCGCCAATTATCAAAGGTAAAGAATTAATTGAACAACAAAAATTGCCCGAAGATCCGGAACGTGAAAAGAAATTGAATCAATTGCGTGATCAAATGGGCACATTTCGACGTCAAAAATTGAGTCCAATTGAACGTGGTTGGTCTGGAGCTAAAATGCCAGGTCGCAGTATCGGCCCACCAGATCCAGTTGGTGAAGATGAGTTCGATGGATTCGATACGAAAGTTTTGGAATTGAAGACTGTATTCAATATGAAGGGGAATTTCGGACGGAAACGACGCGTTTCAGCTACCGTTGTGACGGGTAATGGTAATGGTTTGGGTGGTTTTGCGATGGGTAAAGGTGTTGAACCGAAAACGGCGATGCGAAAGTCGAAAAATCGCGCTGGACAAAAATTAATGCATGTTAAAATCTTCCGAAATCACACCGGTGATTGAAATTATAACTATTATGTCATTTGTTTTTTGTTATTTATAGTTTATTTGCAGTATTTCATGATTTTTTCACACAATTTGGTGCTACAAAGATTTTTGTTTCACAAAAACCGGAAGGTTACGGTTTGGTTTGTCATCGAGCTATTCGTACAATATGTGAAGTCGTAGGAATCAAAGACCTTCATGCCAAAGTTGAAGGTTCAACCAACGTTAATCACATAATTAAGGCCTTCTTTCTGGGATTAGTCCGACAAGTATTCTATTGAAATCCATATTTTGTGACAATTTTACAAATTTAATCCATTCACAGAAAACACATCAAGAAATCGTGGAAGAGAAGGCGCTCCATTTGGTGGAATTTCGCAAAGAAAATGGCTATTTTCCAACAATTCTAGCATCACCGGCTAAATGTCGGAAAGAAGACGAAATGAAAAAAGATGAAATACTCGATTTTACGCAATATTGTTTCGATGGACGTGTTATATTGAAGAAAAAACGCTATCCGCCATTCTATTCCGAGTATAAAGGACACCAAATATATTTAAAAAAACAAGAGAAAATACGAAATCAAAATAAAGTCCGCACGAATCTACTAGCAGAATACGGCGAAATTCGTAGTTTTCTCACCGATAAATACCCGGAATGTCGACCAGCTAAACGACCAATAAAGGAAGCGGAAGAAACAACTGAAAATTAATTATTTACTATTGAAATAAAATTATAATTATAGTGTTTTTTTTGTTGTTTTAATTGAATTTCGCGGCTATATTCGAATAAGTTGGCATAGCTGCCAACTTTTGTTGTTTTTGTTTTTCTAGTGGAAAATTGACAGGTCTGCCAATATCCGTCAACTTCCTCTTCCATCCACAAATGGTGGCTTTCAATGGCGCAAGATGTTGTGTTTAGTACGAGCAAAATGGCTGAGGAACCGTGGCATTTAAACGAAGATGGATATTTAAATGCTGATACAGATATAAAAGAAATAATCTATCATCCAACACTTAATGTAATATTGATTTGTACAAATAGTGGTATTGTACGTGTATTAGATGTCAATTCGGGTGTTGTTCTTCAATCTAGTTATTTGTCAGGTAAGCATAAAAATATAGAATCGATTTAATTCGATTTATGTTTTTTTTATTTATACAATTGATAAAAATTGATATATGTTATTCGAATTTCAGCAATAAATCAGAATGAAGTGACGTGCCGTTATATACCAGGACAAGATCGTGTTTTATTCTGTGATGGACAAGCCATTGGTGTCCGATCTGATTATAATGGTGTACTTTTACTCGATAGTATCCTACAAAAACCTGTTTCTGATCCAAAAAAAGAAATTAAATTGGAATTACCCTTATCGGAGGTAATTCCTATTATTCTACCAATTTTCTAATAATAAAAAAAATCGTAATTATAAAATTCTTTCTTAGGCAATTATTCTAAAACAAAGTTTAACATTAGCTAATGTTAGTGGTACAGAACATGTGATAAATGAATTAATTGATGTTATATTAAATGCTCAGAAACAAGCTAAAAAAGGAATCAAAGCACAAAAATGGAATACTGTATGTTTACAACTTCCATTAGAAATGCTTCAATTGGCTGCAATCAGTAGTGTTTCTGAGTTATTATTGAAAAATCAACATTCACCTGAATTGAGTGTAGCATCAGCTGTACAAGAACGTTTATCCGAGTTGAATCATGAACAAAATAATACATCAGATCGACGATCTATGGCTAGTGAAGCTAAACGTCGTGAAACATTCACCCATTGGCCTCACATGGATTACAAGTAAAATCGCCCACATAAAATTCGAATAAGAAATAATTATAATTAATTTTAGATGGGCTCTTCCTGATCAAATGGCCCAAGCTGGTTTCTATCATCAACCAAATGCATCAGGTGATGATCGTGCTATGTGTTTTACATGTACTGTTTGTTTAGTTTGTTGGGAACGTACAGATGAACCATGGAGTGAACATGAACGTCATTCACCAGCATGTCCATTTGTTATGGGTGAATATACACAAAATGTACCATTATCAGTAGCTTATGCAACAAATCCAGCTATTGATGCAACTTATCGTGGTGTTAATGTTAAAATATTAGGTACTAGTACAATAACAAATTTATTAGCAACAGCAAATAGTGAAGGTTTAATATCAGTATTTGATTTATCTGGAAAAATTAAAAATACACATTCATTTTTTGTTACACAATTCGATTCACATATATTAGAAAAATATACACAAGATTTTGGCGTGCCTGCCTCATGGGCTGATGTTGATGATGGTGAGTTATTCCCAAATTTTCATAAATTGATATAAATAAATATTTTTTTAAACAGTGAAATGTCCGGTTGAAAAACGAATAACAGCATTGTCAATTGTTAGTAAAAAACAATCAGTTGGTACAACAACAGAATCACCGTCCATTAGACCTACAATTATATGTGGCCTGAATATTAGAAATCGACAAAAATCACAATTTGAATTCCCTATAATCGATTATAAAAATCCAATACAATCTGATATAATGGAAATAAACGATACAACAACAACAACAACACCAATTATCGGAAAAAGTTGTTTATATTTAGTTGTTTATGATTTTATGTATAGTAAAGATTGTACGTATGGTAAAGAGAAAGAAGATGATGAAAATAAATTTAATAAAACAACTGAATTAAATAAAACACAAACATTAAAAACAACAACGACAACAAATAATACAACAACAACAGATGATAATTCAACGAATAATGATATTCTTGAACATTTATCATCAATTTATAAAACTTTAATACCTGGTGAAAGTGATGAAGTATTTTTACCACCTGTTAGTAAAACTTCACAAAAACAACAACAACATTCGGGACCAAGAGTATTATCAGTGGATATGCAAATAACAGAAACTGATTCATCAAATTTAATTAATCAAGATTATACATTTATGAATGGACAATTAAATACAATATTGAGTGAAACGTTTGAAAAAAGTATATCAGATCATATAAGCGATTTGAAAAATAGTAAAACATGGAAGAAATTGAATTATTCACGTGCTATACAATGTATATCAATACCTGATCAATATAAAAATCGTAAAGATCTTGATATAACAAATATAATAACAACACAAGATGGTTATCATATTCTAGTCGTTTTAAAAAGTTTATTAAATGATACAAGTGTTTTATTAATTTATAAATTAGATTTTACATCGAAAATGATTAAATTAAATGATGAACCAATTATAGTTAAAGAATTAACAAATTATGAAAATCCATTAGAAATTAATTTATTACCAACAATTGATAAATTATGTGATTTAATCGATGATACAAATTTAACTGGTATTATTGGTAATGTTGTTATGGTATGTAGAGATGGTGCTGTTAGAATTTTACAATTGGCTACAATGAAAACAATTTGTATTGCCCAACTCGATAGTGAGAAATTTGTATCAGCTGCTTATTGTAATAGTAAGTTGTGAAATTAACCCCTAAAAAAAATTATTACTTTTATTTGAATATTTTTTTATTGTTGGTTTAGGTTTGGAACGTTTATGTGCAGCAACAGAAAAAGGTTCTTTACATTTTTATGCATTAAATGATGCCGATAATGAATCATCAGAAGATCATGAAGATGATGATTTATTCGGTTTAACAATAACAGATCCAATAGCAACATCATCAAATATACAACAATCTGAATTACAACAACCTGTACAACAACTTCAAAATGAAACATTAGAAACAATGGAATTTGCACGTTGTTTTCATGAACCGGCTGATGAAATTATATTAAATGATTTAAAACGTTTATATTTATTGATACAATTTGAACCGTTAAAAGCTGGTTATTGTGCAGTTGTACCACCATGTTGGAGTGAAATACAACAAGTACAACGTCAACGACAACGTTATCCACAAAATTTAAAAAATGATTATGATCAATATACGAAAACATGGCGTTTACAAACTGATACAACAACATGGGATGAACATATATTTGAAATAACATTACCAACACCAATGTCATTAGGTCATGTTGATGTACATTTTAGTTTACAATCATCAACATCACAACCACATGTTGAAATAACATTATTAAAACAAAATACAAATGGTATTGGACATAAGAAAGATGTTAAATTTGCTGTTGATGAAACAATAACAATTGATATGTTACAACAATGGGCTGATAATCCTGTTATTAGTCAAGAATATTTACGAGCACATAATGCTGATATTTTAGCTGGTCCTGTTAATATTGCATCATATTCTGATTTATCTGAACAATGTGGTTTAATTACATTAACAAGTCCGAAATTATTTAAATCACGTAATCGTACATTATTATTACATTTAAGAGCTGTTTATACAAAAGATGATACAAATAATGGTAAAAAAGGTAAAAATAATAATGTAGAAAAAACAACAGGCTCATTAGTTGAGAAATTCATACAATCAACTACTACTACAAATAATAATAATACTAATAATAATAATAATAATAGCAACAATAATAAGAATGAATTTTATATGGGTTGTGATTGTATACATGAAATCAGTATAACTGTTTATAGTTCAAAACATACAGATATTCCACATGAACGATCACAAAGAAATCTAATGTTAGAATCAAATGTTTTTATACAATCATTATTTATGACAATTACAAATAATTGGAATAACAACGAAATGATACATTATTGTCTTGATATATTGATTTGGATTGCTTCAATACGTCTTGTACGAAATCGTAGTAATAATGGTGAAATTCCAAATCAACAATTGGACTTCTTCTATATAGCCGAATCAAATTTACCTGTATTATTACATCAATGTTTATTATTAGGTGATCGGAGTATAGCACATAAATGTATGAGATTTATTATAACTTGTTGCAGGTAAATTCGAATTTATTATAATTTAATTATCAATTAATTTTCTAATTTTAGTGGTGCAAAGAATATGAATGAATCGGTTCAATCACATTTCGAATTGAGTATTTTAAAAGCGTTATTATCATTATTGAATTCGATAAATGAAGTTAAATCACCGGGTGGTTTACAATGGATATTTGCATTACTTGTTAAAGTGACAACAAAAAACACACAATATGTTGCAACAAAATGTGTGTTATTATTAAATAAAATTTCCGAAGAATTAAATAATCGTATAAATCCGTACCATTTATTGTTGAGATGTCGATACGGTTTATATGGTACACCATTAGAATTGGAATTATTCGATATAGAACCACCAGCTTATTATAAAGGAAGTAGTACTTATATTACTTATGCTAGTGCTTTATCTGGTGAAAATACAACAAATCAAACAAATGATTTTTTCGATAATTATAGTTTTAATAAAGAAGCAATTAATGCTAAAGATGTACTATCAACTGGTAATAATAATAATAATAATAATGATGTTAAATTGAAAATGAAAAAATTAGTACCAGCTAAAATTTTACGTGGTTTAATTGAAACTGTACCATTACATTTTTCATGTATATCAGCTAGTGAAGGTACACGTTTAGAACGTGCTGAATTATCAAATAATAGTATTGTTATTAATGAAATACCATTTAATGTTAATTCAACAACTTATCAAACACATAATAATGGTAATAGTGCTGGTAGTGGTAGTACTAGTGGTGCTACAACTAGTTCAGGTGTTATAAAAGATGATTTAAATACATTAAAACAATTGGTAAATGAGGCAGCCGATGTTGCTAAATTAAAAAAACATTTCGCTGTTGTTGGTAGTGGTGGTGGTGGTGGCAGCGGTGGTGGTGGTGGTGGTGGCAGTAGTAGTGGTAGTTCATCATCAACATCGAAACATATTTATTGGGGTGATGATGGTGTATTTATTGAAAGTCTATCTGGAACTGTTGGTAATGATCTCTTACAAAAATTAGGTAATCAATTTTATTATTATAATTGTTTCAATATAATTATGATTTTTTTTATTATAGATACGATGTATCAAACAATGAAGAGTAATAAAGAACCAAAAATAACACCAACTGTTATATCAATATCATCATCGAAATCATCATGGCAACCGGATAATTTTTTATTATCATCATCAACATCATCACCATCTACATCAACATCAACATCACCATTAAATCAAACAGCTAATGGTAATTTATTTTGTCAACATTTATTAACAACACCACCACAACAAGTAATTGTTGTTGAACGTATGCATTCGGGGGCACGTCGTTTTGTTATATTAGATTTTGGCCAACCAATATTATTAACAGATATATTATTACCAACATGTAATGATTTAGTATCAATTAGTATTGATATATGGTTGAAGAATGAAGATCAAGATGGTATACGTTTAGTTGTATCATCTGATATTGGTACAAGAAATTTAATATTAAACGATTTACAACCACCACCATTATGTCGTTTTATGAAAATAACAACAGTTGGTCGTTATGGTATGACAACAGCACGTTGTCGTATACCAATTGGTTATTTTTATGGACATGTTGTTATATTACCAGAAGAGATACGACAAGATCTATCAATAACTGAACAATTGAATATAAATAATACAGATTTAGAAAAACAATTGACGATATTAACGAAATTATATGAAGATATAAGTTGTCGTTATAGTTTAGCATGTTCGAAATTAAAAGAATTATTAAAACCATTTCTAATAGCCGATATGAAGAATGCAACACATTTAGCAACATTTATGAATATAATGCGTGATAAAAATCAACAAAATTTAAATCCGGAACGTATTAAAATTTTCAATGCTTATCAAGAATCGATTAATTATCAACGACAATTGAATATTGTCCGACATGTAATGAGACGTTTAGAAACAAGTCTTGATAAACACCAAATCAATTCGAAATTAACAAATGATACAACAACAAATATAATGTCAACAGATAAATTACGTACAATATCTGAACGTTTATTAGAAGTTTTATTAACAATAGATACATTTGTTGATATCGATATAAATACGTGTCGGAAATTATTTCATGGTTTATGTGTAACACAATCGTCACGTTTACAATTATTGGCTGCAATATTTCTAGATAAATCATGTCGTTGTAAAAGTTATTGGGGTAATTTCTTAGCTGATACACTAATTGAAATGTTTTCAACATCAAATACGACTAAATTTCCACAAGATAGAGTCTTCATATTATTAGCATATTTAAGTCGACGTAGTCCAGAACGTAGTGCTATCATTGATGCTGGTTTAAGAGTTATTGCACAAACATTACAACCATTATTAGAAAATTCGTCTGGTTTATTAGCTATAACAGTTGATTTACCATTATTATCATGGTTATTAATTTATATATCGTTACAATTAGATTTGACAAAGAATTCGTTACAATCTGGTAATCGATGGGATTGGGTATTTGGTGAAATTATGGGTAAAAATAATATTGATAATTCAAGAAATGGACAAACTAGAAAGAAATTTTATAAACGTATTAATAAACAACAATTGGATAGTTTAGATGCTGCTCAAAAATTAGCACAAACCTCAACTCAAGTATTATTATTAATTAATTAATTTATTTATTTAATTATAAAAATTAATATTTTAGGCTTTATCAACAGCTTGTTTGAATGCCCAGTTAGAAGCTGCATTGAAAACACAACAATTATTATTGAAAAAAGTCAAACATAAATTTAAAACATTAAATAATGAGAATTCATCATCATCATCATCATCGCCATCTAAAAAAACCAAAGATATAAATATCGATATAGCTAATGATAAAACAAATGATAAAAAATTACCATTACATATTGATATAAATCATTGTTTAATTGTTGCTAAAGGCTTATTAAAATTGGTTATATCAATGGATCATTCTAGTAGTGCTGATATGTTATTATTATCATTTAAAGTAATGGCACGATTAGTACGTTTAGCTAAAATCAAATTAGGACAATTATTAAATGAAAATCAGTTAGTTAATTTGATATGTTTTTGTTTAGCATCGAAAATACCATGGGCACCACATGCTCTAGCTTGTTTTTTACAAGATGTCATTGAAAATGAGATAAAAAATGATAATACACCATCAACAAGTTGGGCAAATAACGGTAATAATTGAAATTATTTCGAAATAATTTTGTTTATTTAAAAATAGTTGTTGTAGATTTCTTAACGGATGTTGCAAATTTATGTGAATTTAGTGAAGATGATAATTTTACCACAACAACTAATACAACACAACAACAACAACAACAAGAACAACATCAACCAACAATAAATACAACAAATCAATTACCATCAGTTTATGAATCTGATGATTCTGATTTAGAAGAAATTGTTGATTTTCTCGAAAAAGAAACATTACCACCGAAAAAAACTATAAAACAAATCAATAATAATGGTGGTTATTCGAATATGTGTTCAGTTGCATGCGATTCACGTTTAGATTTAACGGTTGAAGGTTTTTCTGAAATTTTATTAAGGAAAATGTTGAGTAAAAATACACAATCATTAATACAAAGTATTAATGTACCAATAACAAGTGATGAATGTATAGAAGAATTATTACCGTGGTCATTACCAATAACACAAATATTACCAGAGTCTTTACTTAATAATAATGCAATTCTAACGAATTGTTTTGAATTATTATTCAAAGATTTACATTTACAAGATTCGACGTATATTGAACATATATTACAATTATGGTTGACGTTGAATTCGCCTTATAAAGATGAGAAATTCGATCCATCATCTATACCACAAATACAATTGAATGAGGATTGTGTTAAATCATTGATGACGGCAATTGCATGGTCGCCTGGTTTATCATTGATCACATGGACAGTTGCATTACAAACATTAACATTAGTTTGTAATTCACAAAATAATACAAGAAATGATTCGAATTTATTGTGGTGTGATTCACATCAAATGGCCGATTGTATTGTAAATCATCCAGATTTTATACAAATTTTCTTACGTTTATTATCAGGTAGTGGAATAACATTTACTGATAAAGTTTTAGCTGGACCATCATTATGTAAAGCGTTAAATGATTTTCTGGATCGTCTATTGATGCGTTGTTGTGTTGAAAATTTACGTAGTAAAACTGGTAAACAATTGAAAATTTTATTATTGAAAATTGTCCATCAATTAGTTCAACCATCATCTGGAGCATTTGCTTTAAAACAAGGTCCATTAGATGTACAATGTAAATTATTGAAATCAATGCTAGATATGGATTATACAAATTCAGATATAACAATTGCTATTAATATATTTGATAGTATAGCTGTTTTAATACAATCATATTTTTTGAATGTTGATAAAATTAAATGTATTAATATTGGTGAGAAACATTCGAATGTTACATCGACTTTTAATGAAATTTTCGCTTGTGTTATGGGCTCGGATCCAATCAAAATGGATTTACAAGTTTCCATTGATGTTTTATATTTGCGATTGTTGAAATTTCTCGGAAAATTGGTACAAACACAATTTAGAAAGAACGATCAACCTGTGAGTTTTTCAAATAAATTTTCTAATGTTTTTCTTAAAACTTGATGAAATTTTCAGGAGGCAATGGATGTAGAACCGTTAGCAACATCACAAACTGACGAAAGTAAAGCCGAACAAATCCATCAAGATCAAATCCGTAATAATACGAATAGTAATAATAATAATAATAATAATCATGATAATTTCGCTGATATAATTCTGCAACAACATTCGAGTATAATTCGTTTATGTCATGCTTTAGCTGCATGTAAATCATCATCATTATGTATGTTAGTGAATATATCACAACAGAAATCGACATTTTCGAATTTACGTGAACCAAATAATGTTGGTGATGCTGTATTTAATGTATTAGCATTATTAGTGAAGAAAACAAATGATAAAACATTAATATTACCACCGATTCTACAATTTCTATCACAAACACCACAATTAAGTGAACCATTATTATGGTTTTTGTTGCAAATATTAAATACAGAAGAATCAATAACGAATTTTTTAAATGTTGGTGGTATTGATATAATTGGACGTAGTTTAGTTATTAGTTGTAATCAACCAATGACAATATCGAAAATTGGTACAATATCAACTGTTATGCAACATTTTAGTGGTATTAATCCGAAATCAGATGCTAATACAGCTATAGCATCAGCTTCAACATCAAGAAAATTACAACAGGCAACAATTGAAAATAAATTATCATTAATTAATTTTGCACCATATTGTACAATTAGTTGTCCATCTGGTACAGCTCAACCAGCTGAAATTTTAATACAAGGTACAGCTGCTACACATCGTCGTGCACGTACACCACAATGGAGTTATCATTTTTATCCAGATGAATCACATACTGAATTAACATTACAATTACCAAGTGCAATATTATTACGTGAAGTACATTTACAACCGCATTTAAGTGCATTAGCAACATGTCCATCAGCTGTAGCATTAGAATTATCAGCAAATGGTCCATCACATTTAGTACCAGTATGTCCACCATTACCAACAAGCGGTATGGTATTTATACGTTTACATTTACCAATACCGGAAGTTGTAAATTGTGTATTGATACGTTTATATAGGCCACGTGATGCCAATAATATCGGTTTATCACAAATACGTTTAATTGGTAATTTAGCATTTAATAGTAATAATAATAATTTAACTAATTTAAATCAAATTGATCAAAATGGTGGTAGTAGTGAAGATGAGACACATTGTCGTCATAGTTTAGGTTGGTTACGTTTATTACATCATTGTTTCACATTACCAAATGATGAAAATCTAATTAAACAAATTATAAATCGTGCATCAAATGTACCAAAATTATTAACAACATGTTGTGAATTATTACTAGTACCATCGCATATATTACCAATTTATTTACCATGTTTAGAAAAAGTTCTACGTGAATTGAGTTTATTCAATTTAGATAATGGTATTGATACAATTAAAACATTATTAAATAGTCGTTGTAGTATTGTAGAACCGTTAAATTATGCTGATAATTCTTGGCAAGAACGTTTATTGATTAATACAAATGGTTATCAATCAGCATGTGAATTATTATATCAGATATGTGAATATCAAGATGATGATACACCGTATCGTGTTGCTATGATATTAGAATGGTTGAAGAATATAGCTAAATTATCATTAGAAACTGGACAAATTTATAATTGTAATCCAGCTTATATATCGTGTATAGCATCAATTTTATGGACAACAAATCAAATCAATATCAATTATGATTTAAAATTCATGATAACAATCGAACTGTTCGATATTGTTTATAATTTAAAGGTGCAAATAGAGAAGATCCATACAGCATTGAAATATTCATTAGATTCATTATTATGTTCATTATGCTACATAAAACCGGAATCATACTCAATTTTATTACAACGTATTGGTGTATTAGTACCGAATTTATCAACAGATCATGATGCTTCAATATCAGATGATCGTAAAGATACTGAAAGTATGACTGATGATAATAAACAAACATTCGAATTAGAAAATACAGAAACCGAATGGTATGGACATTTAATTGTTGATGAATTAACAAAATTAGAATTAACAAATGAACAATTAGAAACTGTAGCATTAGTTAGTCGATCACCATTAGTTATACAACAATTATTAGATTCTGGTTTACCAAAATTATTAAATAGTGCCATTTATGAATTTTGTACAAATAATCAAGATAATTATATTGATATTAATAATCAAACAATACCAATGGCAAAATTAGAAAATGTTACAGCTATATTGAAATTTTTTACGGATTTAAGTGATGAAAAACAAATGCGTGATTGGTTAGGTTCACAAGATGGTTCATCATTTTGGTTATATTTATTACATTGGTTATGTAATAAAAAACCAAATAATAAAAAAACAAATTTCGAATCGGAAACATTGGCACAATTAGAGGAGATTTGTGTGAAATTTCTAACAAAATGTTGTCTATGTCATCCAATTAATCAACAACGTTTAGCTAAAGTTTTATGTGATGTTATATCGTTACAAAATAATGGTATATCGGGATTTTTACGGCGATTAACTTTACAATTATTGTTGGAAAATGAAAAGATTCCAGTTAGTATAAAAGCTGATGAGACTTTATATAAAAATGTTAAATTAACTCAAGCTTATATTCCAATACATCCGGCATTCAAACAGACTTATAATCGAGCCCTATTATATTTAAGTACTAATACAACATTAGAAGATATTTTAGAACAACATATCTATTTTAATACAGCAACATCATATAAAACAGAAACTAATAACAATAATAATAATAACAATACGAAGCGTACATTATTGAATAAGCGTGATTTATTGAAAGGATGGTTTGCTGATGATTCATCTGATTTAAGTATGATGGCAGCTGGTGTAACAGCTAAAGATAAACGTGCCAAAGATGTTAAAAATCAAATAACATCATCAACATCATCATCATCATTAACACCACAATCGAAAAAGAAACGTTACACAACAACAACAACAGAACCACAAACTAATTTAAATAATAACAATAATAATAATAATAATGAAATAATTGGTGGTCGTATTATAAAATGTCCAGCCTACTCTGATCAACCATTACCACTTAATTTGAATTTGGGCCAATTATTACGTTTAATTGAAACTAAAGGTACAACACCCGATTGGCCTTGTGTTCATCTTGTTATCTGTCAAGATAAAAGTAACTATTAATTAATTACAATTATTTATTTTTTTGAATAATTTTAATATTTTATTGTAGGTGGTGATAAAATCGATTCGAATTATGATCAAAATTTATATCAACAACAACCATTTAGTAGTGCCTTACAAGTATTCAGTTCAATGGGTGGTTTAGCTTTATTAGCTCAACATTTACCAACTGTTTATCCAGAAACTGTAAGGCAACCACAAAAAGAAAAATCGATATCTGAACAATCCGATTCAGAATGGATTAAAGTTGAAGGTAAAAATTTTATTAAATATAGTTTTTGTTGTTGTTTGTTTGTTTGTTTATTTGATTTTGAATTTTTGATAGTTTTGGACAATCTTATTTCAATGTTTCCAGATTGTGATGAAATTTATGAAGATGTTGATGATAATATTGGTACAAATTCACCATCAAAAACAAATAATTTAATATCAAATATACCATCACATTCATTAACAGCATTTGGTTTATTTTTACGTTTACCTGGTTATGCTGAAGTTTTATTAAAAGATATGAAAAAAGCGTTATGTTTGTTACGTTTAGTATTGGGTGTTTGTGATGATGGTGAAGGTGGTGATATTTTTCAATCATCAATTGCTGATAGTTTACCGACTTTACCATTTGATATATTGCGACGTTTATATGATTGTACACCATTAACAACAGATGATGGACGTTTATTGAGACGTATCAGTATAAGTTCAGGTGTTGTTCATTTGTTATTGACATGTCTATCGATTTTTACACATCAATCAACAAATGATAAAGATCGCAATGAAAATAACAATAATAAAAATAAAGAAGATCGTTCACAATTATATTGGGCTAAAGGTACAGGTTTTGGTACTGGATCAACACAACAAAGTTGGAATGTTGAACAAGCTCTATTAAAACAACGTAGTGAAGAAGAACATGTTACTGTACTATTACAAGTTTTAGCTAGTTATATTAATCCAAATGAAGAACAAAATAATGAAGATATAAGTGAAGATGTATTACCATTACAATTTCATGATTTATTAGCGAATAGCTCATTATTACCGGCTCTTAGTTCCTATTTAAGAAATGATTCAGGTTTATTTTCAATAATTTTTCTATTTCAATTATTTTATATTAACGTTGTTGTTTTTTTTTTTTTAGTATTGGATATGGCGCGACATATACCGTTATATAAAGCAGCATTACGATTATTGAGAGCTTTAGCAACTAGTCCACAATTAGTTGATTTATTATTACCGCAAAAATCACGCGGTAGTGAACCATCGATTACTTCATTGTTGAATAATATGAAAACTTGCGTTGATACGTACACATCGAAATTAAAGTTAGTTCTATTCTCATGATTATAAATCAATTTCATTATAGATAGACTAGTTTATATTATTAATAATAATTAATATTGTAGAATGAATTCGAAAACGTCATCGGGTAATGCAAATAATAATAATAATGTAACTAAATTTAAAACAAAATTACGTGAACAATTAGAAGAATTGGAACAAGGTGAAGGTTTAGCTACATTATTACCGGATATACAGGAAACTGCAAATTTAGTATCACGTGTTACTATCGGTTTACTTGATTCAGGTGAACATGATATTAGTGAAGATTGTAATGCAATGGATAAATTTGTTTATACATCTTTAGAAGAGAAATATTTAAAAATAATGAAAAATCTACAATTTGGTTATTATAATAGAATTATTTTATAATTCTTTTATTAATATTTGTTATTTTTTTTTAGGTTCCTATGAGATGATTGCCGAGTTACCAGAAGGTGGTGTTAAATTTGTTATACCACATCATTATGAGAATAATGCAAAAACAACTGGTGAACAATCACATCCGGCACGTGTTAAACGTATAGCACAAGAGGCTGTGACATTATCAACTAGTTTACCATTAAGTTATAGTAGTTCAGTGTTTGTACGTTATGATACATCACGTTTAGATGTTATGAAAGTATTGATAACTGGTCCAGCTGATACACCATATGCAAATGGTTGTTTTGAATTAGATGTATTCTTCCCACCTGATTATCCATTATCGCCAATGTTAATTAATTTAGAAACAACAGGTCATCATACAATTAGATTCAATCCAAATTTATATAATGATGGTAAAGTATGTCTGTCTGTATTGAATACATGGCATGGACGTCCTGAAGAAAAATGGAATGCACAAACATCAAGTTTCTTACAAGTTTTAGTATCAATACAAAGTTTAATATTAGTACCGGAACCATATTTCAATGAGCCGGGTTATGAACGTTCAAGAGGTACACCGGCTGGTACTCAAAGTTCAAAAGAATACAATTTCAATATATGTCAAGCTACTGTACGATGGGCGATGCTAGAACAAATTATAAATCCATGTCAATGTTTTAAAGATGTTATACAAGCACATTTCTATTTGAAACGTTACGAAATTCTAGAGCAAGTAGAAAATTGGATTAAAGATTTAGAAAATGATGTTAGCGAAAAACGTATATCACGTACAAATAAACGTTCACCATCATCAACGAATGTAGATAATTTCAAAAAGATTTATCAACAATTAAAAGAACAATTAATGAAATTGAAACCGCCTGATGGTATTGAAGAGGATGAAGAAGAATCACCAAAAACACCGACCAATCCTATTGTTGTTGAAAATCTAGATAATCCACCACCTAATCAACAACAACCACAACAACAACAAAATGACGACAATAACGAAGTCGTTGATGTTGACATGGAGAAAATGGTTAAAGATTTATGGGGAGTCAATCCAACATCATAAAACATTCTTCTTCTTTATTCTTTCTCTTGCATTTATTTATTTTTATTTGGTTAAAAAAGTATATATGATTTTTATTATTGATTCGCCAATAATATTGTAATTAGAAGACGATTTTGTTGTGGAAAAGAACCTGTAACGATAATATAAGTATTTTTTCGACTGGACTTGTATATTTGCCAAGATTACTCATGTAAATGGCCATACCCTCTCATCCAAGTGTTTTTTAATTATTATTATGACTTGTGAATTACCAAATTTACTGTTAAGACCAGAGATGTGATTCGATTTGAATTAAAATAATTTTGTTTTCAGTTTGTTTTTAATTATCCGAAAATTCCAATTGAAATTCGAGCCAATTAGTAGGGCTACGAATAACATTTAATAACAGTTCCAGCAATAGTGCAAACAAAAATCCACCAAATTCCCCCAATATCGAGATTTTTAGTTTTAGGTTATGTCAGCTGAAATATAGGTTATAATAATAAGAAAATGGTTTTAAATATTGTATTGAATCGAATAGGCTCTAATATCCGCTTAAGACACCCTCTACGGCAACGCTTACGATATTATTGTGATAATCCGAATTCATCGGAAGCGTATGCAACTTTTTCTAATGGGTATTTATGGAATGATATAATTTCGTCGAAATAACGTGTTCTCTTTAATTCTAGACGAACTTTAAAGATTTCTACTGGTGAATATGCACGATTCGCTGACGGTTGTGCTGTTGCAACACTCGGCGATACGTCCGTTATGGTAACAACCGTATCCAAATCGAAACCATCATCCAGTAATTTTCTACCATTAGTTGTTGATTATCGACAAAAATCGGCAGCAGCTGGTCGTATACCGACAAATTTTTTTCGACGTGAATTAGGACCGACCGAAAAAGAAATTCTAACGTCTCGATTAATCGATCGTAGTCTACGACCGTTATTTCCGGAACGTTTCAATTATGAAACGCAAATCATTTGTAATATGTTGGCTATAGATAGTGTGAATTTACCGGATGTATTAGCGATAAACGCTGCATCGGCTGCTTTAAGTTTGAGTGATATACCGTGGAATGGCCCCATTGGAGCTGTACGTTTAGGCTTCATTGATAATGAGATCGTTGTGAATCCGACTCGGAAAGAATTGCAATCGTCAAGTTTGAATTTAGTATTGACTGCAACTAAACGGAATTTGGTTGTGATGTTGGAAGGAAACGCCGATTTTATTCTACAACAAGATTTAATGAAAGCGATCAAATTGGGCACGAAAGAGGCCCAAAATATTGTAAATAGTATTGAAAAATTACAGAAGACTAAAGGACGAACGAAACGTGAATTGGAGGCGGTTATCGAGCCATCTGAAGAAATCTCCGAAGCGATTCGATCGTTATCCGAAATGCGGATTAGAGAGATCTTCAAAAATTACACCTACGATAAATTGGAGCGCGATCAAGCTCTATCCGCGATACGGACTGATGTTCTCGACAAAATCAAAAGTAATTTCCCCGATAGTGATACGTTTTCATCGAACGAGACTTATAATAAATTGGTTCGTGAATTGTTCCGTAAAGTTGTGTTCGAAGAGGAGCGACGTTGTGATGGCCGGAACTATGATGATTTGAGAAAAATCAATTGTAAAGTCGATTTGTATAAACCGTTACACGGTAGTTCGATGTTTCAAAGGGGACAAACGCAAGTCTTCTGTACGGTCACGTTAGATTCGCACGAAAGCGCCCTTAAATTGGATCCGGTCTCCATGTTGATCAGGTCTAGATTATTTCGATATTTTTCCAATTATATTAATCGGTATTTTTATTTTATAGTGGTGTTAAAGAGAAGAATTTCTTTTTGCATTACGAATTTCCGCCGTTCGCTACAAAAGAAATTGGGAAAGTCGGCCCGATTGGACGGCGAGAGATCGGACATGGGGCCTTAGCTGAAAAGGGTTTAATGCCGTCAATACCAAACGATTACCCATTTACTATTAGATTAACATCGGAAGTTTTAGAATCGAATGGTACTGAATTCGTTAAAATAACCAAAAATAAATTGTAAGAATCTTGTAGGTTCTAGTTCGATGGCAAGTGTCTGTGGAGGCAGTTTAGCCTTGATGGATGCTGGGGTTCCCCTAACAGCACCAGCTGCCGGTGTTGCTATCGGCCTAATCACCCAATACGACACCACCGATAATATTTCCGATTATCGAATATTGACCGATATTTTAGGCATAGAAGATTACATGGGCGATATGGATTTCAAATTGGCCGGCTCTAAAAAAGGTATAAGTGCGCTACAAGCCGACATAAAAATACCTGGTATACCACTGAAAATCGTAATGGAAGCGATACAAAAAGCGACAGATGCTAAAACGAAAATCTTGGATATCATGCATCGTTGTATCGAGAAGCCGAGAATTGGCGGGAAAGAATGTTGGCCTGTTGCGGAAAAATTGGAAATTGAGCCGCATAAAAGACGACGATTACTCGGTATGGGGGGTGTGAATGTCAAAAAATTATACGCCGAAACCGGTGTTCAAGTAACAATAATTGTTCGATTTCACCAACACGAAAATAAATAAAATCATTTTTTAGGTGTCTCAAAACGATGAAACGTTCGAAATTTTCGCGCCTAGTCAACAAGCAATGGATGAAGCCAAAGAAATTATTCATAAACTCATAAATAAAGAACAGGCGCCGGAACTGGAATTCGGTGAAATTTATCCGGCGACCATTGTCGAAATACGCGATATTGGCGTTATGGTCACTTTATACCCGGAAATGCCGCCAGCATTACTCCATAATTCCCAATTAGACCAGCGAAAAGTAAATTCTACAGTGAAATTTCGAATATTTTGATATTAATGGAATTTTTAGGTGGCACATCCGTCAGTACTGGGATTCGAAGTGGGGCAACAAATTCAAGTTAAATATTTCGGACGGGATCCGGTTTCCGGGCTAATGCGATTGTCACGAAAAGTTCTAAAATCGATGGCGAAATAATTGTATTATTTTATAAATAAAATATCTATTTTATAATTTTTTGAATACTCGAGCTATATTTAGTCGTTTTTTAGATTCGATTCCTTTTTCTAGCGCTTGAGCCGCATAACCTAGAAAAATTAACATGTCGGTCAAATATCCAGAACACGGTAGAAAAAGATCGATATATATGGAATTGACTCGAGTAAAAAGAGATGGTAGATTTTGTTTTGTGAAGAAACTAGCATCTGTTCTGAATTTTCTCGAAATTATCCGGAATATTTGAATAAATTTTGTGGAAATTTGACCGGAAAATAATATTTGATAGCGATGCCGTTGACTCTATATCATTTTCCACCGAGTGCGCCGTCTCGGGGGGCTCTTCTGGCGGCTCGGGCCGTTGGCGCTAGTCTAGATGTCGAAATTGTTGATTTATTCAAGAAAGAACAACTAAATCCCGATTTTGTCCAGGTAATCTCTATTATACACAAGAATAGAATATAGTTGAATATTTCAGATAAATCCACAACATACAATTCCAACGTTAGTCGATAATGACTTCACTGTGTGGGACAGTCACGCAATCGGGCCATATCTTGTTAGAACTTACGCTAGTAACGATGATCTGTACCCTAAGGACCCCAAAAAGAAGGCGATAGTCGATCAACGTTTATACTTCGATTGCGGCACTTTATATCCGAAAATACGTGCAATTTGTGTAAGATCAACTTGAAACCAGTAAGTTGAGTTGTCTAAAACAATATAACTATCTATTCTAATTTATTTTACAGTTTCCAGTCTTATTTTTGGGCGAAGACGAGATTTTCGACGAACATAAATGTGCATTAGATGAAACTCTTGGATTTCTCGACGTATTCCTCGAAGGCAACGATTTCGCAGCTGGTGCTAAATTAACAGTAGCCGATTGTTCACTAGTCGCTTCGGTTTCAACTATTGCAGTGAGTTATCGAAGAATTCACCACGAAAATTTTGTTTAAATCGAAATAATTACAGGCGGTAGGCTGGGATTTGAGCCCCTACGGTAATATAACTGCTTGGCTAGCAAGATGCGCTTTAGCCATTCCCGATTTCGCCAACAGCAACCAAACTGGGGCCGAACAATTTGGAAAAGCTGTACGAAGTAAATTGGCACCAGGACAAATATAAATTTTTCATAAAATTTTTGTAATAAAAACATTGATTTAGATTTGAAATTTTGGAAACCTTCACCTTCCTATCAAGTCACCTAACGTTACTATAGCAACGCGAATTGTACACAAATCAAGACCTACTGTGATTATTTTAAGTTTGTCAGTTGTTATTTATGGTTGTTGTGAAATATGATGGAGAAATATAAATTGTTGGGTCGAATCGGTAAAGGTGCTCATGGACTGGTGTTTAAAGCGGAAGATTTGAGAAATAACGCCAATGTGGCTATTAAGCAGATATCGGTTAATATTAATTCAGGACTACCGAAGAATGTGATGAGGGAAATTGCGGCACTTCGTAATATACAATCGGATTATGTTGTTATAATTGTTGTTATTTCTCATAATTATCGTCAATTATTTATTGTAGATAGTCGAGCTAATTGATGTTCTAAATCTGAATAACACTATTTTAATAGTGATGGAATGTCTGCAATTTAGTTTGAGCGAATTGTTATTGAATTTAGATCAACCTTTATCATTATCACAAGTGAAATGTTGCGCCTTTATGATACTGAAAGGAGTCCAAGCCATTCACAAGAATCACATGATGCATCGAGTAATAATACAACTAAATGATAATTCTGATAATAATCTGATTGATTGAAGGACTTGAAACCGGCCAATGTTCTGATCGATCATCGCGGCATTCTGAAAATTGTCGATTTCGGTTTGTCGTGTATTTACGATAATTCAGAAACCACCTACACCCATCAGATTGGTACCAGATGGTATCGAGCCCCAGAATTATTGTACGGCTCTCAAAAATATACACCGGCAATCGATATGTGGGCTATCGGATGTATTTTAGCCGAATTACTCCACAATCAGCCTTTATTTCCGGTAATAATCGAAAATTTCTCAAATATTCCACAATTGATTTTATTTGATAACTAGGGAGAATCGGATATTGGACAATTGGCCATAATTTTGTCGACTTTAGGCCCGCCGAACGCGGCAACATGGCCCCAATTGACCGATTTACCTGATTATAATAAAATTCAATTTACACCAACGGATAAACCGAGCTGGGATGAGAAATTCATCGATACAACCCCAATAGGGGTTGATTTAATTCGGAAAATTCTACTCTACGATTATACGAAACGATTGACAACTGATGAGGTATTTATCTAGATTCGGCATTATTGTTGTTTGAAATTTCGGAAATTCTAGGTTTTGAATCACCGGTTCTTCTTCGAAGAGCCTCTAGCTTGTGTTCCGCTGGAAATTTTGAAGAATTACAAAATAATATCGGGATTAACGTACAAAGATTTCGATGAAGCCGTCGATATCAGTCAAGATTTTTGTATATCGTGAAAAAACTAATAATTAGCGTGAAAATTACTGGTCTACTACGTTTTATAATTACAACAATTAATTAGAAATGTTACGCGCTGTTTCCAATGCGATCAATTAAATACGAGAGAATTTGTTGCAACGCTACTATTTATTATTATTATTTCTATGATTTAACAACCATTTCTCTTTTTCCAGTAGAATAACCAATGGCCAATGTCAGATATAGAAATCTTTGAACTTGAATTGATAAATAATAAATATCATTCAATTATCTTCGATAATTTTATGTTATTATTAATTCAAACTAAACGAAAGTTTGTTATTATCGAAAAACAAATATTTTTCCGAGACGCTACATTGATCAGTGTTGACGCCATGGACTATATAGAATTGTTATTTTTCGAATTCTTCTAGGAGAAAGTCGTACGTTGGCTTTGACACTCACTTTTGATAGGTTTTCGTTATATTATTTATCTTTAGAATTGTGCAGAAAGTCATTTGTTTTTAATCACAAACATGAATTCTAGAAACTTTCGGATTAATTTTAGCA
>JAZBGZ010000467.1:30670-41285 GCA_037414795.1 Stenodera caucasica | reverse complement strand
ATTTGGGATACGTGATATAATTTCGAAAAATCGGTAATACAATCCTGTATTTATAGTTATCGCGCATGATTATAACGCATGCCCTTTAACATTTTGCAATTTTCTTCGTCATATTGTGGACTTGTTGTGTTTAGGGTTGTGAATATGGAGTAATGACGCAAAATAGTATTGTTATTTTAACCATTATTTTTTGATGAATTTTGAAAAATCTGCCAAAAATCACCCAAATGTATATAATTATTTATTATGAATTATCCTGATATTGAAGAAGTCATTAATTATTTATCGATAAAATTTAATAAAATTTTTTGTGAACGCGAATTTGTCTCGTGCGTTATACAAGATTTTCAAATATTATTAACGAAGACAAATAAACCTTGGTAAGTGGATCAATTTAAAATAACAGTATTTTAATTTGAGAGAGGAGAGACAGTATGTGGAAACTAAAAGTATTCGAATGCATGCGGAAAAGGAATTTCAATAGTGAAAGAGAAAGCTTCTATATCTTGTGACTTCACTTGTTATGTAAAACATTGGATTTTACTTTCATTTTTACTTTCAGTGTTCTTGTCTTTCCCGCATTGGGACCAATTTATCTAAAAGCTGTTCGATATCAAGCGAAAATATTCGATTTGGCGTTATTTCAATTGAATTCAAGAAAATTCAAAACAGTTGCTGTCTGTCATAAAGATTCCCTATTGTAAGTACAACTTAATTTACAACAGAATTTATTTTTCGACTATATTCAATAAAATCAATCATAATTACCAGAATATTCGATACTCTCTTTGATTTGATTGAGAAAATTATATTTTCATAATTTGTAAGTTTGTTACTAATTTTTTGATTGGCAATTTATAGGAAAAAAACAAATGAAACAACAGTAAGAGAAGAAATAATGAATGATACGACATCGAAACGTAAACGTCCTGAAAGGGAACTTTATATACCGCCAGCTCAAAGAAAATCGCAACAAAACAAAACAAAAACAATACTTAAAACAAAATGTACTAACGATAGTGAATTGAATGATAATAATAATTTATTAACAGTCAAATATTGTGATAGAAGTGATAGAAGACTAAGTTTAAATGAATTAAATCATATAGTTGAAATTATAAATTTATATACATTCGGGTTAAATTATAAGAAAATGGTTGAGAATACTATATCGAATAGTCAATTGAATACTCTAGTAAAGTCTCATCATTGTTTCAAGTGCAATAGTATTTTACTGTACAATAATTTCAAGTTTTTCAATTATTTGTGGAATGTGGATACGCCTGTTGTGTTCAATAATGATGACTTTAAATATCTATGCAGTCCATATTTTGATTTAAATCCAGAAAATTTGAATGATACACCAAAAATAGTGAGTATTTGTAATCCGAATTTAATCCTACTTCGTTTGATTAAAATGTTTTACAGGAAAGTGTATTAAATATTAGTGATACAACTGATGTTATTGAAAAATCACTAAATGAGTTTGATTATTACAAAAATGGTGTATATGAAACTAATTATATTGAAATTGATGGAAATATTTTTAATACAATTAATTTATATGAATCAGGTCATTTTTTTATATTGAAACATGAAGAAATTGAATACTGTTTTGAATGTCGTGAAAATCACGACCTTGAACAATGCGTGAGTTTTCATTTATTACAATTATCTTGAATTATTAAACATTATATAAATGAGAAAAAATTTCCTCAATTATTTAAGGATAACTTATTTAGATTTTGATAGGCGATGATATTCTAATTAATTTTCAATTATCAAATATCCAATTCAGGAAATTCCAAGTATAATAAGAGTAGATTTCACTTTGATTTTTATTTATTCATGATAGAAACTCAGTATGAATGTACAAAAAAAAAATTGAAATTTAATTAGATAAATGTAGCTGTTTGTTGATAGTAGAAATTGATTTGTATAGATGACGCTATTGTATAGCTTATTTTGAAAGTTACTTTTCCCAGAATCAAAACTATTACTTCATCCATATTCATTAAATTCTTATCGATATCTCAATTAATTCTTTTAGATTGCAGATAAAATAGAAGAGCTACGCAATAAAAAACGAATATGTGATAATAAAGATAAAAATACTAATAAATTGTGCCAATTAGATCAAATCAAATTGAATAATGATGATAAAACAAATAATCATATAAATATTAATAATAAAAAATTGGAGACCAGTAAAAGTGAACATGAAGAAGAAAAAGAAATTATGCGTAAAACAAAAGAAAATATAAATCGTCGTACAAAACCAATAATGAAATATGTTGATGATAATAATGATACATTAAAAATAGATAAAAATGATAGTATCAATAATTGGGAAGATTTATTCAATGATGAGGGGCAAATACAAGAAGAATTATTATCTGAAGTAGTTTTTATTTCAATTGAAAGAAAAAAATTTCAAAATTAATTTAATTAAATTTGTAGATTGTCGATAAAGTTGGTCCAGAAGTAAAAATTGTCAAAGCTAGTGAAGATTATACACCTTATATAAATAAACCACCAGAAAATTTGGAACATGTTGTTGAGCTTTATAATTTTCCAGCTAATTTAGAAACACGTGATTTAGTTCAAGCATTTAGTGATATAAATAGTGATGCTATGTATATTAAATGGGTTGATGATACTCATGCTCTTTTAGTCTTAGGTTCATCTAGTCAAGGTAATTTCAATTCAATCAAAATATATGTATTTAATTCTTCAATTGATTTATTCTAATTCTAGCCCAGAAAGCTATGAATATGAATAATCCATTAATTAAAGTACGTCCAATGACAATAGCTAGTGCCATATCAATTGATGTTGCTAATAAATCTGATTTGAAACCAGCAATGAAACGTCCACCAACAAATCTACAAACAGCTAGAAGACTAATAACAACACATTTGGGTACTAAAAGTAAAATAACAAAAGAACAAATGGCTAAAGAAAAACAAGATCTGAAAGATGCTAGAGGTTTGTCCAATTGTTTTGATAAATATTTAAATATAATATTATTATTTGTTTTTTTGTAGAGATGAAACGATTGATCAAACAAAATGAAAAAGATGCTTGGGAAGGAAATATTAAATCATCTGTTAATTAACTGTGACCTGATAATTTTCTCGTGCCTTGCTTCATCATATCAGTTATCATTAATTTGTTTTCAACTCTGTTTTTTCAAAGTATATTTTTAAAGATTTCATATGCATATGTATTTTGTTTTTTTTTCATAAATTGATTTCAGAAAATGTAATCAAGTACAATTACAGAGGTGGCCTATGTTTCTTGTGATATAAATTTTATATATTTCTAATTCATATAACGTATATTATGTATAGAGATATAATGTGTGTTTAAATGTAAATTTGCATGTTGATTCATAATTTGTTCTCAGGTTGTAAAAAAATGATGAAATCAAAATATATTTTCATCTAATTTTTGAATATACCGTCTTCTTAATTACCCGCTAAGATTCTAGTATTTATATAAATTCAAAAAATTAAGTTTAAATTTCACGCCAAAATATTGAATAAATTCCTACTTTTAACCATTTGACAGACATGCTCGATCCTGCTCGACTAGACAAATAATCAAACCATTCGAGCAAGCTTCTAACGCGCGCGAAAATCAAAAGCAAGCAATCGCGGCAGGTTTGCCAATTAAAAAATACCCAACATTAAAATTACTCAATATTGCAACCATTTTCGTAGTATATTGAACATGATTTCAACATATTGTCACATTAATTCCAAGAATTGCACGAAGTGGAAAATTCACAAAAAATTAGCGCTAAATTTAATCAATGAACTCTATAAAATAGAGAAATCTACTGATGTATTGAGTTAGTGATTATAATTTATTGTAGTTGGCAACGAACCAACCATATTCCATCAGTTAATCCGCCATTGCTGATTTTGTGTGCAAAATAATTGTGTATTATCTTTAAAGTATTTGAATTTTATAAACTTAATAAGAAAACATTTTTATTGTTTTCAAATTGTGAAGAATTGTCATAAAACACAGCAAATGTTCTATTAAATCAGTACTTAATACAAAATGTATCCCAATAATAAACCATTCGGCTCGAACACACCATTTGGTAAATAATAGATAATATTTGAAAATACTTGGAATAAACTCATTATTTTAATTTAAGGTAAAATAAACACTGGTGGTTTTACAACGGCCCCTTCAACATCAACGTTTGGGCAACCAGCAACAAATACAACCATGTTTCCATCAATGCAACCGACAAATCTTTTTCAAAGTTCTTCAGCACCAAATTTTAACACTGGAACTACCAATCAACCAAGCTTCGGTATGTGTTGATAATTATATATAATTAGATCGCTTTGACTGTATTTCATGCACGTATTTCTCGCAACAGGGACAACAAGTATATTTGGACAACAACCACAACCATCAACAAGTGGCGGTTTATTCGGCAATACATCAACATTCGGGCAACAAAGTAAACCAACATTTGGTTTTGGTTCAACTAATGCGTCAACTTTATTTGGTCAACAACCACAACAACAAACTAGCTCATCACTTTTTCAATCTACTGCAACACCAAATTTATTTGGAAGTAGTAATGCATTTAGTAGTCAACCACAGTCAGGAACTGTTATAAAATTTTCACCAGTAACTGGTACAGATACAATGCAAAAGAATGGTGTTGCACAACAGATTAGTACTAAACATCATTGCATCACTTGTATGAAAGAATATGAAAATAAATCATTAGAGGAACTTCGTTTTGAAGATTATTCTGTCAATCGTAAAGGACCACAAGGTCAAACAGCATTTACAACACCAGCATTTGGTGCTACACCAAGTAATTCAATGCCAACATTATTCGATAATAAATCAACATTTGGTACAACATCAACATTTGGTCAACCAACTAATTCTTTTGGGATGAATACTTCTAATAATACATCAAATGTTTTTGGCAAACCAGCTGGTTTTGGAACCACTACAACCAGTTCAAATACATTCGGTTTTAATCCTCCAACAGCAACATCTAATTTATTTGGTTCTACTCAACAAACAAAACCATTTACACCTTTATTCGGTCAAACTAATGCACCAACACAACAACCTGGATTTGGAACTAATGTATTCGGACAAACTACAAATCAGGTATTACAAATATTATTTCAATTATCTCATTATAATTATTATTATTTTTAAATAGAATCTTGGTAGTAATTTATTTCAAAAACCACCACAAACAACTACAACTGGATTTAGTACAGGACAGAGTGGATTTACATTTAGCGCACAACCGGCAACAACTCAACCATCAAGTTTATTTCAAGTATCAAAACCAAATACTGGGTTCAGTATGTTCAATCAACCAACAAATACATCAGCATTCGGACAAACAACACCACAACCAACGTTTGGATCGTTTGGTAAACCAACGACAACAGCACCATTTGGACAGCCAACGCAACCTACAAATTTCGGATCCACTCTTGGAGGTGAAGCTAATTTATAAAATAATTAACGAAAATATCATTAAAATATTCAAATTGATTAGGTATACAACAACAACCTCTGTTTGGACCGAGTACATCTAAGCCAACGCTGTTTCCAAGTAATACAACTTCAACAGGTCTATTTACGAATAATGCATTTCAACAACCAACAAGTACATTTAATTTACAAATAAATCAACAACAGCAACCACCTCAACCGCAACAACAACAAATGTGAGTATTTTGTGTTTTTATATTAATGATATTTATGTAATCTTTCATAAAATTAGGCCATACTCAACTGATACGAGCGAAATTATGAAAAATATGTCACTTATTGCATCAGATATATTCACAGATGCTTCACATATAAATGGATTAGAGCCAATATTACCGGAAAGTAATGGTTCTAACAGCACAACAAATCCCGCAGATCTTAAATATTTAATTGATTTTTCTAAAAAACAAGAAGAAGTTTCTACAGCTAAATCTAAAATTAAAGTTCATTTACCAAAACCTAAAAGAGATCCAAATATTGCTAAAGAATTCTTTAATGAAATAGCAAATTTTAGAAGCTCACATAAAACTTTGATAATAAGAAAACGTCGTGATGATACTAATAAAGAACAAAATAGGATTATTAGTACATTTAAAAGTGAATTATTAGAAGAAGCTGATAGAACATTGAATAAGAGTCGTAATAATGAAAGTGGTTCAGACGCAAATCAAAATACAAGTGTAAATCGTACATCTCAAACAGATGATGTTCAATTAAATACTGAAACAAAGAAAACTACAGTAGATCAAAGTGTGTATGTTTCATTTAATGATGATAACAGTCAAAAGAGCCAAACAGTTTTTTCAAGTTTAGTAACTCATGATAGTGAAGCTGCTATTAAAGACAAACAAACAATGACATCAGGTATCGGATTAGTTGAGGATTTACCTATTGATATTCAAACTACAACTACTACCGAACAGCCATCCTCAGGTGAAATTGATACACCACATGATAGTCCAGCTGGTGTTAAATTAACACGTCCAGAATACTATATGGTACCTACATTGGAAGATTTAGTTCATTTTATTGATGATAATGGTGATTGCATAGTAGAAGGCTTAACAATTGGACGTCGTGGTTATGGTAATGTATATTTTCCAGATCCGATAAATCTGAAAAATATGAATCTTGATGAAATTGTTTATTTTCGCCATCGTGAAGTTATTATATATCTTGATGAAAGTAAAAAACCACCAGTTGGTGAAGGTTTAAATCGTCGTGCACAAGTAACATTAGATAAAATATTTCCACGTGAAAAAGGTACAAATCAATATATTAAAGATGTTGATAAAATATTACAAAGTAATTTCGTTGATAATTTAATGACTGTTACACAAAAACATAATTCTAAATTTGTTGATTATCGTCCTGAAACTGGTTCATGGGTATTTAAAGTAAAACATTTCTCTAAATATGGTTTTACTGAGAGCGATGATGAACTATGTGAAATATCATTGGAATTATTAGCAGCACAAAGACGAGAAATTGTTGAAGTATATCAAGAACCACATCAAGATATAGATGATGTTGGTAGAATCGGATTAGGAGGTTCTTCACAAACTGTACAATCAATAGAACAACAACAACAAATTAAATCACAAACTGGAATTGAAATTCCACCAATTCATGATATCTCAGCTGATGATTGGCAAGAATTTAGTAATTATAATGAAGAAGAAATGAGAAAGAAATCATTTATACAATCTATGAAAGCTAGTTTATTTGATAATACACCAATGTCAACTGAAACAACAGAAGAAGAAGAAGAAGAAAAGACTGAAATACAACCATTTGGATGTGATGTTTTAATGACACCTAAATATCATAAATTAAATTACCGTTTATGTTGTAAGTAGATTCATTATTGATTTAAATTAAATTAATTGATTTTATTTTAATTTCTTAGCACCATTTAAAAGAATTACGTCAAGATGTTATGCTGATTTGGGTTTATTTAATCGTAAAAGCTTTAAAATTGGTTGGGGAAAAAGCTATCTTTTCACTCAATATGATGAAGTTAATTTAGATGTTAAAGTAGCTAAAGCTGTATGTCAGTGGAACATCGATACATCTGACCCTAAATTTAGTAAAATGATGGTTAGTTTTTATTTTGAAATTTTTCATATAAATTATTTTATATTTAAATATTTTAGCCCAATATTGTTGATTGTTTAAAAATTGTACTTGAAGAATCTAACATAAATTTTGATAAAAATGAAATACCTACCTATACAATTAAAAATAATCGTACATATTTGGAACGACAAACATTATTGTTCTCGAATCATGCTAAAAATGAAAATTTATCCGAAAATGATTTATATTTATCGGCTGTATGGTCTTTGTGTACATCTTTATGGGATGGATGTGCTAAGAATGATGTCGATAAAAGAGAATATTTTGGTAATTGGTTGAGACGATATAACTATATTCTTTCAGATGAACCATTTTCTGAGACTAAACGACCAAAAACAAAAGAAGAAGCATTCAATACTATATTTGAATTATTGACTTATTATCGAATAGATGAAGCTGTTGAATTGGCATTTGAATTTGATTTACATTATTTAGCATTATTAATTGGACAAGCTAGTTTAACAGAATTTCAAAAAAAACTATTGCAAAATTATTTAGATCTGTATCCATGGAAATCTAATGTCGTACCAGATTCTTATAAGAAAATTTACATGTTATTATCTGGTGTACCAATTGATCACAAAGTTAATATATTTGCGGATATAAATTGGTTGCGTTGCTTAAGTATGCATTTATGGTATATGGCACCATCATCAGCACCAATTTATTATGTTGTCGATTCATATAGAAGAGCGTTTGAATTTGATTTCTATGCAATAAATCCACATCCACCGTACGGTGATATGTTCACAGAATCTTCTCATGATTTATTATATGAAATTTTACAATTATATGTACATAACAATGCTTATAGACTTTGTCATGTATTAGATCCTTCAACTCATACATGTAATCCAATGGATCATAGATTAAGGTAATTTATTTTGTTATTTTATTAAATTTTAATATAATTAATCGTTTAATTTTCTCAGTTGGATATTATACCAATTATTTCAATCATTAAAAATTGGTTTAATTGATGATAATGAAAAAATTTATCTACATAAATCATTGGCAACACAATTAGAAAGTACCGGTAACTGGGAATGGGCAATATTTATACTTTTATTTATAAATGATAATAAATTAAAGAAAAATTTAATAATGCAAATACTAGAACACAACATATCTCCGGATATCGATACAACAGAAATAGAAGATCGTTTAGTTCAAGTTTTTCGTTTACCATCAGCATGGATACATGAAGTTAGAGCTTATCAATCAATCATAAATAATACACCATATGAAACATTCCAACATTTTCTTAATATGAAAAATTTAACTATGGCAAATAATATATTGATTGAAAATGTAATACCTGAATTATTCATAAACGAACAATATCAAGATATTAAAAATTTCATCAATAAAATGAAATTATTCCAAAATGAAGTCTATAATTGGAATATTAATGTTGGTTTAATGATAGATTTTCTAGAATTTCAAGATTATATCGATCAAAAAATCGATTCACAATTCAAATTTGAAGATAAATTTCGTTCAATATGTTGTCGTATTAGAGAATATCCAAGGAATACAATACAACAAAAATTGTGTATTGCTGAATTATCTAAACAATGTGCCTTTATATATCGTAAAGTATTCGCCAAAGAAAATACATATTTTAAACATCGATTTCTGGGACTATTTAAACAATTTGTTATGCCACCTGATTATGATTATATTGAAATACTATACGATGTTATTAAACTTATTGATAGTCTTGATATGTAATTATGATTATTATTATTATTATTATTATTAATGTTCAGTTTTTGTATTTGATTAATAAATTAAACTTTGTAATTATCTTATGTAAATCTTTCCGCTTTTAATAAATGATTTGAATAATGGTTTCGATTTTATTTAATTCCATAATAAATATGCATATATTTTCTGTTATTTAAATGGGATTATCGACGCAACGATTACACAATATTTCAAAATTCGTTATCAATATTATTATTATCATTATTATTATTATAATGGTCAATGGAACAATTTAAATTCAAATCAGATAGATATTAAAAATATGCTTATAATAAGGTAAGTTCATTTCGATATTTCTCCCGGTTATAGTTCTCTATATGGCGTGACGTAAGTACTTTGTTTTACATCAATTAAAGCACCCAATAACTGCGTTGAATCTAATATTAAATAATTTGTTATAATACGAAGTGTGTGTGTGTGTGATTATACATGTGTATATGTATATATTAATATTAGTAGTGTTGTGAGTACTTAATCGGAATATATTTTCTTTTATTGAATAGTTTTTGCGTCACTATTAAAAGAATGTGTCGTGAAAATATTTGTAAATTTGATAAAATTGTTGATTGTGACAATTTTCGTATTATATGAAACGAAAAAGTAATAACATTGACGTTAAAATGAATTTTGGGATTTTAACAAAAAATAAAAGGAATAATGGTTTGTATTCAATTAAAATATAACCAAAATATAAATTAAAATGATTGATTTTTAATAGAACGTTTATTAGATGAAGAAGAAATATTGAAAAACTGTGATGATGATTTAGAAAATAGTCCAAAACGAACAAATTCACAATATAATAAAAAGGATGATATTAAAAATAAACCAAAAGATTCAACAAAATCACATGTTGCTATGGATTTTACTAGTTCCTGTGGTCGTATTATAAATGATCCAAAAGAAGCAAATGCAATAGCAGTATTAGAAGGTTTACAATGGAAAAAACGTACTCGTCCAATTTGCCGTTGTAATACAAATATTTATTCAAGTCAAAATTTTTTAAATACACGTAGAGATATATTACAACCGTGGTTTCATTCAAAAATATCTAGAGAAGAAGCAACCGAAATTATAAATAAATATAACACAATGGATGGGTAAAAATAATTAAAAATATAAATTAACAATATTTCTAATTACGTTA
>JAZBGZ010000467.1:8928-20655 GCA_037414795.1 Stenodera caucasica | reverse complement strand
CCCAACAATATTACATAAATTTCCAGAAACTATAACTATCAACAATACTAGCAATTGTTTATGTTTACAATAATTCGATTGACGTCATTACAGTTTTGCGGTTAGGTTTTTCAACTATACCGGAAATTACTGTAGTTGTTTTTTTTTTTTAATTCTTCAATAGAAATTTGCAAATATTTATTATTATTGTTTTATTTTATTTTCAGAGGAAAATTGTCGATGGGCCCTGGTACTTTTGAGGTATCAACTGAACTATTCGAATTGAATCGTAAACGTTTAGTTGAACGTTTACAACAAAAAACAATCAGAAATTCGTTTGTATTATTACAAGGTGGCGATGAAGTGCCATTTTATGATACTGATACTACATATAATGTTTTCCGTCAGGTGAGATTTTCGAAATTTCCAAATTTCATTCTATTATTATAACAGTATTCGATTTCACTAGAAATTTATTATACAAACATTACATTGTTATTAATAATTGTTTACTTTGACGTAAATGAATTTGATTCTCGTGTAGTGATGATGATAATAATAATAATAATAATAACAATAACAGTAATGATAACAATGAGCTAATCAGGGACAAAGTATTAAATATACCTTTTGGTTTATTGCAGATGAGTTTTAAATAAAAGATCAAATTTCAGGAGTCCCCCTGATGGGGGCTATTGTTCAAACAGAATTTCCAATTAGAAACCTTGACATATGGTTAATACGGTTGATATTATTGTTTATTTTTATTTTTTTGAAAAACAAAGAATTTAACGGAAATAATTCGATGTTGTGAAATCTTTTGAAGAAAACAATAACAACAGCAACAACAACAACTAGTTCGTTGCCATTATTTACTGGTAAAAGCATAAATAAACGTACCTACATTATATATTTTTTTTTTTTACGAAACAGTTGAAGTTTGTTAATTATTTCTGTTAACGTTGCCTAATTCTTGCAACTTTCTACTTTTGCAATGCCTTTCTTTTTGGCAAAATGTTTACGTCAACAGAATAGCGAGCATTGACCGTCGTGGGTATTCAAACTAGGTTACACACCCAAACAGCCCCGAAAATGGCTTGTCGTTCATGTACAATTTTTATTTTTCTTTTTTTATATCTATTCATATATCTATATAAATAATGTTAATTTCAATATCCCCACTTTTTATTTAAAAATAGTTCATGTATCCAATGAATAGTAATTAGGAGATTTCGGGGAATATTTAAATAGATCAAGATTTATTTTTTTCAAAAACAAAACATTCTAGATGAACTAAATTGTATTTTAAACAACATAAAAATAATTTGTTATTTTTGCTACTTTCGATTTTCACTAATTTATTATTGTTATATATTTTTTACAGGAGTCTTATTTTATGTGGACGTTTGGAGTATTGGAGCCCGGTTGTTTAGGGGCGATAAATGTCGATACAGGGGTGGCATTTTTGTTTATACCGCGTTTTCCTGAAAGTTACGCTATTTGGATGGGTCCTTTATTGAAACCGAACGATTTCAGCCAGAAATACAACATACTTAATGTTCATTACGTTGATGAGGTAATATTAAGACTAAAAAAAAAAAGTAAATAAACATATCTAAGAACAACATTTTTTTCGAGTACATTACAAAACTGGGTTATATTGTTTTCTAACAGATGTTAAACATGATCACAGATATGGTTTGTTTATTAGAAAAATCTCTCTTTAATTAATGTTCTTATTTTAATGTAAATAGATCCACGTGATACATATCAGATGCAATTGTTTTATGAAATAATGATACGTATTGAGTATTGCACAAAAAATAAACATCGTTAGAATTTCCATTTACATAAAATTCGCTTTGTAATTGTTAATCATCATTTGTTTTTATTTCTCGTTGAATTATCATTTCAATAAATAGGTGACTATGAGTAACAATGTTATCATAGAAAATTTTTATGCCTTCAATTTAACATTTGTAAATATTTGACTCATACACGATTTCACCGTAAATCTATTTTACCTTGACGTTTAAACTGATAAAGGATCTAATTTTTGGCCCACTTCGATTAATTAAAAATTTTTTTTTTCCAGATTGAATCAATATTGCAACAATTCAAACCTAGTGTTTTATTGACTTTGGTAATTTTTTCTGATAACTCGAAATTTATTGATATATCCTTAAATATTTTTATAGAAAGGTACAAATTCGGATAGTGGCCTGATATCAAAAGAAGCTACTTTCGATGGAATACAGAAATTTCAAATTAACAATGAGATACTTTTCAACGAAATTGCCGATTTGTATTATTATTATTTATTATTATTACGTCCATATTATTGATAATTTGAATTTAAGGCGCGTGCGAAAAACTGACCTAGAAATTGATGTGATGAAGTACGTAATTGAAGTATCATCAGAAGCGCATCGTAAAGTGATGCGTTTCGCTAAACCCGGCAAAAGTGAATATCAATGTGAATCAGAATTTCTACATCATTGTTATAGTATTGGTGGTTGTCGTTTTGTTTCTTATACATGTATTTGTGCATCACATACAAATGCAGCTGTTTTACATTACGGTCATGCAGCCGCTCCAAATAATCGTTTTATAAATGATGGTGATATTTGGTAATAAATCACCAATTCTAAATAACAAAACATATAAAATTTATATTAATTTTAGTTTATTTGACATGGGTGCAAATTATTTTGGTTATGCTGCTGATATAACATGCTCATTTCCTGTTAATGGTAAATTTACATCTGATCAAAAATTGATTTATGAAGCTGTTCTAGCAGCCAATTTAGCTGTTATGCATACAGCTAAGCCAGGCGTACGTTGGACTGATATGCATTTGCTCGCTAATAAAGTCTTATTAGAAGAATTGAAAAAAGGTGGAATTCTTAAAGGGAATGTCGATGATATGGTTAAGGCTGGTTTAGGTGCTATTTTCCAACCGCACGGTCTTGGACATTTACTTGGTTTAGATGTTCATGATGTTGGTGGTTATATTGATTCTGTACCACCAAGAAATAAGAGTGTTAGGGGTTTAGATAAGCTGCGAACAGCTAGAGTCCTTGAAGAAGGCATGTTTCTAACCATAGAACCAGGATGCTACTTCATAAACTCTGTAAGCAACAATTTTCTAATTTTTATAGTCTCAAAACTTATACTTTATTTTTAGTTGCTAGATGAAGCCTTAGCTGATCCGAAATTGAAAGATTTTTTGATTCCCGAAGTTTTGGAACGGTTCCGTAATAAAGGAGGTATTCGCATTGAAGACGACGTGTTCGTTACTGCCACTGGCATTGTTAACTACACTAAAGTTCCAAGAACGTAAGTTATAATTTGAATAAATTAACACATCAATAATTAATAAAAATTTAGCGTTCAAGAAATTGAAAATTGGATGAATGGAAAAGATGATGAAAAATACAACTAAATCTACTTTGGGTGTTATAAAACAAATTATTCAAAAATGTTTATCTATTGTATTTTTGAAATAAAACTATTCAATTGAGTTAAGGTTATAATTTTGAAAATACCTCTAATAATAGGAATTTTATTTACTTAAGGTTGCTAGAAACAGTTGGTAGCAATTGACGCGCGCGATTTCAGGTTAAATTTGTCGAGTGAGGTTAAGTTTCGAGAAATTTTGATCGAACAAAGCAAAACATGTCGAGAAGACAATCAAATACGATTCTTAATTATTTTCAATCGCCTAAATCTGTTAAAAAAACTGAACCTGTTCGAGAAAATGGTAAATCAATCTTTTAATAACTAAATGTGGGGAATTAATTCAATTTTCAGGTAATGACGATAGTGAAGATATTCAACCGAAGAAAAGGAAGAAAATTGCAATTATTGAGAGTGATTCAGAGGATGAAAACAATGATTCTACACCGAAAAAATCAAAACAGTCATTAAAATCATTCAAGTTCAATAAAACACCAGTAAGTAATGGCGATAAAGTTGTTGATAATGAATCAACATCAAGTGTAACAAATTCGAAAATAACTACAGTTGTAACTGAATCTCTTCATCAAAATTGGTTGCACAATCGTTTAGATTGGCTACAACCGAATAAAATTCGTGATATTAATAAAAATCGTCCCAATGATCCAAATTATGATAAACGTACTTTACATATTCCTAAGGAATTTTTAGAGAAACAAACACCAGCAATGCGACAATGGTGGCTATTGAAAAGTCATCATATGGATACTGTGTTGTTTTTTAAAGTTGGAAAATTTTATGAATTGTATCACATGGATGCTGTTGTTGGTGTAACAGAACTAGGCTTCTCCTACATGAAAGTATTCATTTTCATTTTATCAAGTTGATGTTTTTATTATAATATCGATTTATTTCAAGGGTGATTTTGCTCATTCAGGCTTTCCAGAAAGTGCTTATCATAAAATGGCGAATGCTTTAATCGAAAAAGGTTTCAAAGTAGCTAGAACTGAACAAACAGAAACACCAGAAATGATGGCTGAACGTTGTAAAAAACAAGGAAAATGTACAAAATTTGATAAAGTCGTCAACAGAGAAATTTGTCAAATTACAACAAAAGCTACCTGTGTTTATAATGCACAATTACCAAATCCGATGCATTCATTACCATGTTATTTGTTCGCTATATCCGAAAAAGTATGACTTAAAATCATAATTTAACAATATAATTATTCGAAATTTTAGGAAATTGCGCCCAACTCATTTAGAATCGGTGTATGTTTTGTTGATACATCGATTGGAACATTTTATTTAGGAGAATTCGAAGATGATAAATATTTTTCAGTATTATTATCCGTATTAGCTGAAAATATACCTGGCTTAGTACAAAAAATCATATAATTGAAATTCATCAATATTGATTTTTATCTGTTATAGATTTTAACAGAAAAACGAAAAATAAATCCAACATTAAAAGAACTTCTATCAACTTATTATCAGGATGTTAGAAAAGATAGTTTAATACCAGAAAAAGAATTTTACAGTGCTAGCAAAACAATTACAACATTAATGAACAACAATTATTTCCTCGATAAAAACAGCCAACTATCTCTACCTAAATTAATTAAAGAGATGATAGATGGATGTAATTTTTTTCAATATTGAGTCGAATTCTCTTACTAATTCATAGAAATTTTTAGATAATCCGAAACCTGAATACGAATTAAGTTTGAAATCTTTAGGTGCATGTATTTGGTATTTAACTGATTCTAAATTAGATATTCAAGTAATTTCAATGGGTAAATTCGAGCTTTATCAACCAACAAATACAAAAACAAATGAATTCAATAAAAAATATATGATATTGGATTCAATAACTATAAATAATTTGAGTTTATTGGGTGGTCAAGGTAGTTTACAAAAAACAATAGATTTTTGTCAAACAGCATTCGGTAAAAGATTATTACAACAATGGATATGTCGTCCATTGTGTGAAATTAATTATATTAATGAACGACAAAAAGCTATTGAAGAAATTTATAAAAATATAGATTTATTGCGTGAAACACAAAATTTATTGAAAAAATTACCGGATTTAGAACGACAAGTTGCAAAGTAAATCACCGATTTGTTTATTATTATGATTTTATTATATGTGAACTTTTAGAATTCATACTTATGGCAATCGATTTTTCGCTAAAGATCATCCAGATAGCCGAGCAGTATTTTACGAAGCCCAAACCTACTCAAAAAGACGTATTATGGACTTACTCAAGACACTACAAGGTTTTGAACAAGCCCAAGAAATTCTAACATTATTCAAAGGTCCGTATTGTTAATTGTTTCTAAAAGTGTTTCTAACGATTTGAATTTTCTAGACTGTAAGTCGAGCCTTTTGAAAAAATTAACACATTGTGAGCCCGATGGGAATTATGTTGATTTAACTGAACCCATAAATTTCTTTAAAGTATTCCAAATTATTTCTTATATTCAAATTATATTTAGTAACAATTCTCTTTTAGAATGCTTTTGATCAAGAACAAGCCCAAATTGATGGTAAAATCATACCGAAATCCGGTGTCGATGATAATTTTGATCAATCAGAATCACGAATTGATGAAATTAAGAATGATTTAAACAAATATCTAGTTGATTTGCAAAATTTCTTCGGTTGTAAAGTTAGCTATTTTGGTTCCGATAAAAAACGTTATCAAATCGATATACCGGAAAATCATACCAGAAAAGTTACAAGTGAATTTCAATTAGAAGGTACAAAGAAAGGTTCGAAGCCATCAAAACGATATTCTACGCCACGTAGCCGGGTAAATTTCAAAATAATATTCAAAATTTGTATTCAATTTAATTATTTTTATTAGCAATTTTTGGCGGATATGATAAAAGCGGAAAATGAACGTTCAAAAATTATTCAAGACTTAAATAGACGTATTTTTGAGAAATTCAGTGAACGTCAACAACAATGGGAATGTGTTATTAAATGTTTAGCGGAATTAGACGTTTTATGTTCGTTAGCTGAATATGCAAGAACTTACTCACAAGATATTTGTTTACCACATATTGAACCGATTTGCGATACAGTTCGTACTCATATCATTTTCGTTAATATATTAATTGTTGCTTTTTGTAGAATAAAATCACTATCGAAAATGGTCGACATCCTTGTGTTTCAAACGTTGATAGTTTTGTACCCAATGATATAAAATTAGGTATAGATGAATATCCTAATATTTTATTACTCACCGGACCTAATATGGGTGGTAAATCCACATTAATGCGACAAATAGCTATCATATCAATAATGGCTCAAATTGTAAGATTTCTATTTAATAATAATTTATTTGATATATGATTGTTTCGTTTCACAGGGCAGCTATGTACCTGCTTCTAGTTGTTATATGAATTTAATAGATCGTATATTTACTAGATTGGGAGCTCATGACGATATAATACAAGGTCAATCAACATTTTTAGTTGAATTATCAGAAGCATCATTGATATTGCAGCATGCAACAAAAAATTCATTAGTTTTACTTGATGAATTAGGTAGAGGTACATCAACACATGATGGTAACGCTATCGCAACAGCCTATGTTAAACAATTAACTCAAATTAAATGTCGAACATTATTTTCGACCCACTATCATTCATTAGTTGATTATTTCATCGATAGAGATGATATTCAATTGGGACATATGGTATTTAGATTTTATTGTTACTTATGTTGATTGTTATTTTATTTTTTTTATTCAGGCGTGTATGGTTGAGAATGATGAAGATCCTACTGATGAATCAGTCACATTTTTATATAAAATGGCAAAAGGACGTTGTCCTAAATCTTATGGATTTAATGTAGCACGATTGGCCGGTCTCAAACATTCTATTGTTGCGCGTGCTAGACAAGTGGCTAAAGAACTAGAAGATGTAGCTAAAAGACGTGAAATTTTCATTAAATTACTAACATGTGATGTTATAACAGCTAGAAATCTCATTTCATTTGTTGATTTATAATTTTCCAATTTGAATTATTTTTATTTCGTTCATTCACCAATTAGAATAAAGTTTGCTATATTATCGACTAGTATCAATTTCCCGCAAAATTTTGAAACGTTCTCGTGAAGACAAATGGTTAATAACACTTTATATAAAAAAAATTTAACACAGGCAAGATAGGAGGAGCATTCTAATTAGTACTAATTACTTTTAATTTCTTTGATGTAGAAAAACCAATTGAATTGACAGATAAATTTCCACCACACGATGTCTTCGTCGATGAGTTTCAGAGACCAAATTGTCAATTTGATCTCTACGTGTGTAGGTACAGTAAGGGAACTTCGATATTATGAAAGTTTATGGGTCAGGTAAACAACATTCTTAATTGTTGGTAATAATTTTATTTTTATCCAATAAAGGCGATTTGTAAACAATTTTAAAAATAGGTTGACTCCTGCCCTCTAGCGAGGATTATCTGTAACTATAAAAAATAAACAATTTTGACATATTTTTAATTTTCGCATTTAAACGAGAATTCGAGATAAAAATGTTAATTTTATAATATAACAATTACTATAGTGATAAAAGATAATAACAAAATCAACATATATTGACTAAAAATTGATAAACGACAGTATTACAAGTTACTTAGAAGCATAAACGAGAATGGATTTTTTCAGTTATAGTTTAACTTACTTATTGTTCATTTTATGTTCATTAGGATTTCTTGAACTTAAAGATGTGAAAGACGCTAAAATCAAACAGTTACATATTGTAAGTTTTCTTATTAATCAATTTTTATAAAAAAATAATTTTATTTGAAGTTTTTTAGACATGGCGAACGTAGTCCTTCAGAAACTTACAAAAATGACCCATATAAAAATTATTCTTGGCCAGGTGGTTGGGGTCAATTATCAAATGTGCGTTTAAATTCCTATAATTATCTAAAAGTTTCATTTTGATTATTTTTAGACTGGAAAACTGCAAATGTATTTATTAGGTGAAAAGTATCGTCGAATTTATAATAGTGTTATTCCAGAATTGTTTTTCAATGAAGATACTGAAATTATAAGTAGCTATGCTGATCGATGTTTAATGAGTGCTGAATTATTTCTAGCTGGTCTATTTCCACCAAAAGGTGATCAAATATGGAACAAAGAATTATTATGGCAACCCATACCAGTAAGATACACACCAAGAAATCAAGATAACGTAATTAAAACACAATATTAACATAAAATATGCTCGAATCAAATCAATTTTTATATTATAGTTGATTGCTATGAAAAAACAATGTAAAAAATACGATCAAAAATTCAATGATTTATTTAAATCAGAAGAAATGAAGAAAATTGATGCCGATAATGCTGAGTTATATAAAAATTTAACTAAATACACTGGTGATAGTATAAATAATATTTCTAAAGTTGAGTTGCTCTATAATACTCTAGAAATTGAACGTGCGAATAATTTAACATTACCCGACTGGGTTAATAATGTATCATGGGAACAAATGAAATTTCTAGCTATGAAAACTCTAGCTATTTATACAAATGATAATTTTATGAAACGTATGAAAGGCGGTGTATTTTTGAACAAAACAATCAATGCAATGAAAAATAAATTACCATTCATTTATTTATACGCCGGTCATGATATTAGCATTGTTAATATATTAAGATGTTTAGGTTTGGACTTATTTAAGCCAGGTTTTGGAGCATCATTCGTTATTGAATTATATGAAGATTCAGAAATTAAGGTAATTATTTCTAGACATAATCTGAAACACTTTCGATATGACAATTAAATTCCAGGTATTTTATCGAGATGACGTTTATAAAGATGATGAACAATTGACAATTCCAAATTGTACTTCTCCATGTTATTTGGAGAAATTTGAGGAAAGTTTACGACCACTTTTACCAACTAATTGGGAACAAGAATGTGATATTTAATTTTTTGGTAAACAGTTTATTATTTAACTCTCAAATCAGATATTTACACAAATTTATAAAAATATATTAATAATCTCTGTTTTTATTTTGAATCTCCATTATCTATTGAATATTTCAAGAAATAAGGGACGGTTGAATTTCATTTGTTTGTATTTCTGAATTAATACTATTACTACTGGGAATATCTTCATAAGATAAGTGACGTACAAAGAACTAAAATAATTATTTGGATATTTGATAAATTGGCATTAATTCAAAGCTCATCTTACTTTATTATAAAATAATATCACAGCTATAGCACCAAGGATTGCAGAACCACCACAGACGAATGTTAGAACATTTCTATAGTATCCAATATTCGAGAGGTCCTTGTGTCTAAAATAAAACAAAATTGAATTATCTTTGTCTACGAGTCGAAATAAAAAATTAACTAACATATCTTGAATTATAACAACGGCAATACCGTTCGCTAATTTATCAGTGAAACTCATAATACCATAAATGAATGCTCCACTATCAGTTTTATCACCAATTAAATCAGCAGTTATACCTAGACTTGTTACTAGAGTTATTGAGCCACATGCTCCTAAAATTACAAATTATTCATTTTTAATTACTGAAAGATACATTTTAATATTTCACCAATTAATGCGGCTATTATGTGAATTTGATAATTTAAAAAATTAGCACCATATCCGAATTTTATCCAAATACAAGCTGTAACTCCCAGAACAACACCGACAATATAAGCAATCTTAAAAATTGAAAATTATTCAACTAAATGTATATTTTTATTATAGAAAATATTACTTTTCTGCCTAAAATTCGATTTAATGTCTCTATTGTCATAGATGTTATAAAACTACCAATAAACATAATTAATGGTATTAAAGCTAATGCGCTTGCAGTCATATCGAGAGTTTCGTGTAGATATAAAGGAATAAATACTTGTGTTAAATTCACAAATAATCTTGTCGACATATAAACAACAGCAACCTTAAAAAAAATCAGTATTAAATATATTTTTCGTTTTCTCCCCGATTTGTTTAAATAAATTTCGAGTCATATACTTGATAAATTCGAATTGAGCAAAGTAATTCATATATTGGTGTTCTTAAACGTGTACCTCTAACGTCACTACTGCCATAACCATCATTTTCTTTGACAACAACATGAAATATTATTGAACATATTGTACCAAACGACAAACCGATCCACACAACACGTTGAAATTTTGGTGCATCATTTGGACCAATTTTCGATTCTTCACCACTATTTATATGTAGAACTGTCCATGTTATGATATAAACAGTTAAATTCGATATTACAGTAAAACAATATCTATAAATAGTCAAAATTTAAATTAAATAAATTCAATATTTATCTATACTAAAACCTGATTGCTGTTAATCGAGTTCTATCATGTTCATTTGGTGTTAATTCCGGTATCAATGATAAATGTGATATTTGTACAGCTGCCCAGCCAAATTGGAATATAATTATAAACATTGAATAATAAAATAATTGTGCCCAATTTTGACTATTTTTACAACTGATACATGGTGAAAAGATAAAAGGAAATGTTATCAGTACACATATTGTACCTAAAATAAATTACTTTAATTCATATTCATTATTGTTGATAAATTTACCAATTAAATGCCAGGTTTTACGCCTACCGTAACGACATATTGGGAAATTATCGGACTGATCTGAATGGAAACCAACAAATGGTGTCGATAAAGCATCGGCAATCTAAAAATTATATACATACTAGACTAATAATTATTTTTATAAATATAAATTACTTGTCCAATCAATAATACTAAGCCAGCTTCCCAATTATTGAATTTCAAGACTAGATGGAAAAATACTAAGAGATAAGTGAACCACATAGAGGCACATACATCATTTAAGACATGTCCAACACCATAAGCTAGTTGTAATTTCAATGGTAATCTGCTGTAAACTTCTGTGTATTCGTTTGTTAAAAGACCTTGTGTGACACTATCTTCCATTTTGCTGAAAAATCAACAAATATTAAACAACATCTCACTACAATTCTATTTCTACATACTTATCTATTCATAGATAATTGTCAATTAATTCGAGTAACTAATAATAATTTATGTAGAACTAAAATCACAATTTATCACTATAAAAATAATAAAACTAGAACTGTTGTTATCATCTTAAAATGATAATAATTATTATTGTATTATGACACTTGTATATGTGTCAAACATATTGTGAATCACCATCAAGGAGGTTAGAATATTATACACCTCCTTGATCATCGATTTTAATGAAGCCAGACGTTCTAGATGTC
>JAZBGZ010000466.1:22367-36945 GCA_037414795.1 Stenodera caucasica | reverse complement strand
ATAATAATAATAATAATAATAATACGGATAATAACCGGCATCATGAATGAAGGTTTCATTTTTCACACCATCCTCACTAATTTTGGCTATTTTATTAGTTTCATTTTCTTGTTTGAAAATTGGTAATAATCTTTTATTACCAATAGCTAATTCTCTTAAATTTACATCTTTTTCAGAATCATCGATAACAATTAATTCAGTTTCTTTTGGCTTATCTGTTAATTTTCTATAATGTAATGAATCTCTTGTTACAACTTTACTAACTAATTTTCTAACTTGAGCACGTGATAAATTTAATCCTAATGTATATAATAAATCTTCAATATCTTTATCGAATATATAACCACAATGGGTTTGATCAAAATATATAAATGATAATAATAAATGTTTATCTTTGGTATACATTTTTATACGTTCCTTGCGTTTTTTATCTTTTTTACGATCACGTTCATCATCATCATAATCATCATCATCATCACTATCATCAGATTTTTTATCATCTCTCTTTGATTCTTTCTTCTTATCATCATCTTTTTGTTTATCATGCTTCTCATCTTTATTCTCATCAGATTTCTTTTCTTTATCAATTTCCTTATCATCTTTCTTATCATCATCTTTCTTTTTATCATCATCTTTTTTCTTTTCATCATCTTTTTTCTTTTCATCATCCCTTTTCTTTTCAGCTTCTTTTATTTTATCATCGTCTCGTTTTTTCTTCTCATCTTTTGTTTTATCAGGTAGTTCATATAGGGCGCGATAAATATTAAAACCAAAATCACGCATCAACATTTCATTGAATAATTCAGCAAATAATGATACTTCAAATGAATGTTCTTTTGTATCTTCTGGACGATAATCTAATAATAATGATAATGACATTGTTGTACAATCAAATTTTCCAGATTTTGCAGTTCTGGATGGATGAACAATTATATGTGGTTGATCCGGAAGATTATACCGTTTCTCAAGTAATGCTTTCTCCTTTTCATCGAGCTTCTTCTCTTCAGTCTATTATCAAACAAATCAAATAATAACAAATAAATAAGATTGAGTTTTAAAAACAATTTTAAAAATACTTCTGATTTTTTTTCATCAGCACTTGAATCGACATCTGGTGTTTCTGTGGTAAGTTCTTTATTCGGGTCGTCACTTTTTTCGCTTTCTGCTTTGAGAGCTTTCATCAATCTAGCAACTAGTTGTGATTTTAATCCTTTCGAATTTATATTTCTTGCCTTTAATTCATTTCTAAGTGCATTTACTACCATATTTTTTGGATCTAGTTGAGAATAATGGGTTGCTTCTAATTTATCATTAGACGGTTCTTCTTCCTAGATCAATTAAAAAAAAAAAATGAAAGATATTAATAAAAAAAGCGAGAATAAATAAGACACACACAAGATTCATCATAGATTAACAAGCATCCATCCACATACATTCTTACAAAATCAGTCACCATGACAGCCAAGTGGAGTTAGGCCACTCCAATTATTGTGTGTGAATATCGGAGACGAATGCAGACTGGCCCAGTCCACAGCACAGCATATACCTAGCCTATTATTTTTTATCATGTTTTTTTTTAAAATTTTTTTTTATACATATATTAAAAATAAAGATGCCTTTTCATCAGCAGCCGATGCAGCGTCATCTGCCAGTGTTTCCAAATCAGCTTTCAATTTGCGTTCCAATTGTTTTCTGTAGTTTTGATGTAAACCATCCCACTCCAAACGGGTTGGTACACAACTCCAAACATCTGGGAGAAAGAGCACCACAGTTTCGACCCGTGCTGGTATTGCCCTGCCTTTATGGGTCGATTCGCTGCGACGATAATACAGTTCCACAAAACGGTACCTAATGGAATTAATATTAAAACCAAGTGAACAGGTTGGCTAAATTACAAAAAAAAAAAAAAACAACAAAACAAACAGAAAAAATCCTCAACCACCATTAACGATCTCTCAGGTAACAATTTTTCAGTCTCCAGGACATGGAGTTTGATGGTTGTAAAACTTTGTTTGCGTTTATATTATAAATAGCACTGTCATGACAAATCTTTATACAGTTATAAAACAACTGTATGATAATTGATAAAATCAATAATAAATTTGTTTTGGCAAAGTTAAATCAATGTGTAAATACTTTTTTTATCTTAAGTCTAATCACAAAGGGAAACACAAAAGAAGTTGGAATGAGCATTGCATCTTCTATATGCATCACAATACTCTACTTAAAACAATTGAAAACTGCTGTTTTGTTTCTGGATTAGCTGGTTCGAAGATCATATAAAAAATTTATAAAGTTCAGATAAAACTAACCATTGTGTACAACAAGATAAATCAATTCCAGTAAGAGATTTGCATGTTCTAATTGCTGTTTTAATTAAAACTGAAGGATCTTTTTCAGGATTTTCACCATCTAATGATGGACTCCATGGTCCTCCGATAGCCATTGTTTCATTTTTACCACGTAAACCAACTAAAAAATTTATTAATCTTGCTGGATGTACATAATCTCTTTCTTCACTTTCTCTATCACGTTTATCTTTATCTTCAGCCATGGCACAACATTTTTGATATAATTCATCCGAACCGGCCATACTCATCAACATTACCTAAAAAATATTAACAATTATTATTTTGATGATATCTCCAAGAATATTCCAAAATTTACTTTTGCTGAGAAAATATAATCGGCATCAGTTGGTTCTAGAATGGCATCATTTTCAATAACTGGATCAACTTCTTTATTCATAATATAAAAAGAACATGGTTTATTCATTGTGAAAGGTTTATCAGGTGGAAAGGCGTCCACCCAACGAAAATGACTGAAGAAGAAATCTGATGGAATATAAAGATTCGAATACCTTCGACGAACTTCCAAAACATCAGCTTCTAATCTATTGAAAATAATTACAGAAAAAGTCTATAAAAATATTGTTTAAAATTTTTCTATCACTTACAAATTAAGTGCAATTTTCGGTATTTGCACCATATATCTAGGAACAATACGTGATCTTCGCCTTGATTTTGGTGATCGTGACCGTCTTCTTAACGGTGATTTCTTATCATCTTTTTCCCGTTCTCTTATTCGTTCTTCACGTCTACGTTTTCTATCAATTTCATCATCATCGCGATCACGATCTCTCGAACGTTCTCTGACACGTCCCATTGATATTTTCGGTCGTTGATTATTACGTCCAAAATTACCATTTGTATTATCAGATGGTGGTGGTACAGCATTATATGTGTTTGAATTTGAATTATAATTTTTTGAATTATTCGTATGTCGATTTGATGGTTGACCTGATACTGGTAATACTTGAATTCTTGTTGCATTCCATTTAAATGGCATACTAGGATTAAATGAGGCTTCAACTAATACACGATCACCAACAATGGGATTTGAACCTTTTACACAAGCATTTGTTTGAAAAAATACATCTTCATCAACAAAACCAAAATTATCATGTACTTTAGTTACAGTTCCTGTGAAAACACGTTGTTTTGTACCACTACCAGCACCTCCACTACCAGTGCTTCCAGTATTATTTTGTACTGGTGGTACTGCTGATATATTTGGTGTTTGAAAAGCAGTTGGATTTAGACCACGCGGATTTGGATAAGAAACAGCACCAACTTGTTGGAAAATTTGATTAGATGCAATTTGGGAGCTCAAACCTTCAAAATAAACAAACAAACAAAAAATATCAATAGAATATCGAATGAATAATAACTGAAATAATCGAACCTGCAGCGCCCATATTGTTTGCCATTTGTTGTAAACCTAACCCTAAATTTTGTTGTTGTAAACCCATCGCATTTTGGAATACTTGTTGTTGGTGTTGTTGTTGAAACTGCACCATACCTGATGTATTCATATTATTTAGAGCATTCTGATTCATGATTTGTTGTTGTAATGGATTTGGTTGGCTAACAATATTTGGTGAATTATTTGTACGGGTCCATGGTGGATTTTTACTGTTAAACTGGCCAATATTGCTCATATTTATAACTTATTATCACTATCATGTACTAAAAATTGAAAAGACAAAATAATAATAATAATAATAATAAATATTTCATGATTTGGTTATGAATACATTTACATTTTAAAACAAAACAAATCAAAACAATGATTACCTTCAAATTATATATTGATGTTGATAGTTTTTGTAGAATTTATTTACAAAAAAAAAGCGTCAATTCTTCCACACTAATGGAATTTTATATTTTTTCAAAATATAACTTTGATCATAAATTAACGCCATTTACACATTTTATTTGTTGGTTTCCTACCAAGAAAATAATTGGTCGAAAACTTATCGACAAATCAAAATGGTTGCCAAAGCGCCAAATACAAAGAATGCAATAAAATAACCGAATTTATAATTTATAAAATCGAAAATTTTGTTCAAAATTTCATCAGACATTCAAATTAATATAATTATTCTTATAAATAAATATGTCATCTTTTCAATTAATGATTTAACTATTAAGTTATATTATTGAATAATATGAATGAATTATTTTTTGTTTTAATTTTATATTGCATTTTATGTTACAATTAAATCTAAATATTTTTTAAATGTTTTTTTTTTATTTATTATTGTTTATAAATTTATTTGATAAAATCGTTGGAATATTTCTTAGTCGTTTAGTACACTATTTGACTAATATAGTCATTTCCGTTCACAATCATGGCACTCTTCGCTCTTTCTCGACAAGCCGGTTCTCTATCTGCTCTATCCTTGCTTTGTAAAAGCGCATTCGCAAGTCGGTTAACGTCAAGCATACAGTTAACATCTGTAACAACAATTTCAAGAAAATTCAGCGAAAAAATGGCTCTCCCACGAGTATTTTTCGATATGGCCGCTGATGGTCAACAATTAGGCCGAATTGTTATCGAGGTAAGTCTTTTATAACAACAAAAAAACACGTGCTTCTTTCTATTAGTCATCATTATAATGGCGTGTCTTCGTAATATGTATTTTTTTAACATTCTCATGACCTCTCTAATTATTGTGCAAGTCATTGCGAGCCATTATCAAGAAATTAATCTAATTTTTCACAAAAATTTCAAATTTTACGTATCGATCATTAATTTGAAACGAAAATGTAACCGGCTTTTTTTTTATTAATTCATTGCCGGCTGAGCTCTTTTTAGGCGTGTTTTTATAGCGTTCCTTGCCCTCTCCCCTTCAATATCATCTACTACGTTGAAATCTTTTTCAGTTTGTCCACATTCTGTCATCATTATTAGAATCATGACTAAATTTAGATAACTATTGTTAATCTGGTCAACATTTTTGCATACTGGTAAACGGTTAAAAAAAGTGTTCGGAATGTCATGATTCATGCATATGTATATTTAATTTGATTGTAATTTTCCATTACATGCCTCTGATTAGATAGTGAGATAATGTAATTTCAATTCGGTGCTTTATATCATTTATGTAAAATTTTTATGAAAATTCACAATTAAGTATATTATTTCAAAATTTTCGTTTGTTTATAGCTTCGTAGCGACGTCGTTCCAAAGACCGCTGAAAATTTCCGTTCTCTATGTACTGGTGAACATGGTTTTGGTTACAAAGGTTCAACATTCCATCGTGTAATACCAAATTTTATGTGCCAAGGTGGTGATTTCACTAATCATAATGGTACTGGTGGCCGTTCGATTTATGGTAATAAATTTGCTGATGAAAATTTCACATTGAAACATACTGGTTTTGGTGTATTATCGATGGCTAATGCTGGTCCAGATACAAATGGTTCACAATTCTTTATAACAACTGTGAAAACCTCCTGGTTAGATAATAAACACGTTGTATTTGGATCAGTTGTTGAAGGTGCTGAAGTAATTAAGAAAATTGAAGCAATGGGCTCACAATCTGGTAAAACATCAAAGAAAGTTGTTGTTGCCGATTGTGGACAATTGAGTTAAACTTTTTTTTCTAATTAATCCTTTCATTTTTAATTAAGCAGAAAATACAGATACACCCACTTTTTTTCTAAATCTTTCAAAAGTAATCAGTTTTTATCCAATTCGAATTTCTTAACGTCCTTATCATTCCATCTAGAAATTGGTGTATCATGTTTAAAAACATAATAATAATAATATATATTTACAATATTTCCGGTAGAAATTGTGATCAATTAATTGTCAACGTTGTTTACCACTAACTAGGATTAGTGTGTGTCTGCATTTATGATATTTCTACTTCGAATCTAATTTGAAATAAACCATATTAAAAGAAGATTTGAATTTTATTTAGTCCTTTCATTTTTATCGCAAATCTGAGAAAACGTCTAATTTGAGGGACGTTTTCGTATAATGAGATAAATTAACAGTTAAGTTAGTTCAAGTCCTCTAAATATGATACTGTTAATTTATCTGTAAACTTACAAACTTGTTTAAAATTTTACATTGAAAATGACATTATACTGTACATACATATGAAAAAAGTTTTTCATAGGCAAATACATTTTACATAATTATACATAGAAGTAATTATAATGGATCTGAATGATTTTGAAAATGCATAGTTGTCTATCTTCTGTACCTACTATTGGTTAGTAAAATTTGAATGCGAACTTCAAAATATTATATGTAGTTTTTAACATTAAATATTGGAAAAGTATTATACTTAATTTCACATTGAATTTATTCTTGTTTGAATAACCCAATAAATTCGATCGGTAAACATTAATTATATTCCAACTCGATACCTGTAATTATCCTATTTAATTATCGTTCATATCGAGCCTATTTGTACTGTGCCATTCAGTTTTGTATTGTTTCGTATTCTGTATGAAAGCTTAATTTAGTTACATATTTCTATAAGATGACCTTGCATCAAATATTTAATTGGGAATTAAAATAGGACGAGTCGATAAATTACATTTACAAGTTGTTTTTTTTTTTCGTTTCCCATGAGAATTTTGACACAAGTAGGTACCTACTTACCTAATTTTCTTATACATAGGTATACCTACATACATACTATGTTATAATGCGATAATTGTTTCATTTATCGAATTGTCCCTAATTTTTTCGGGGTAGATTATAAATGTGCATGCAGTTAATGAAACATCCTTTATTTAAACATTTATAACAACTGCTTTTGTATTTACATCAACTATTTACAATAAAGATGGAAAACATTGAACATTATGTAATTTTATATGTATTATGTAGGTATCAATAGAACAATAACATCGATGAGTATTTAAAATATATGTTGGTACATACTGTTTTTAGAATGCAGCTTCAAAATACGTTGAAATTCAAAATAGAATGATAATAAAATTAATTATTAAATATAACAGTAATCTATTAAGGATTGTCTATAATATAAAGAACAATAATTATATGGTTCAAAATATTTATAATAATTTATATACTTAAGTATGTACAAAAATAGAGGAAAACATTTCGTCCAGCGAAATGTTGTTTTTCCAACAATTTCATTAAGAATTCACCATTGTTTCGTTCGTCTTTCGAATTTTCCACTTACCTATTATCGATTGAAATTTAAAGCAAATGTTAAGAAACCGGAGCGACTGTTTTTTTATTTTTCAAGTAGGTATTTATTTATTTAACTATTTTTGTCTTGAAGGAAACGCATTTCAACGTAATATGTTTTTATCTGTGATGAAACAGGATATGTTAATTAGGTATATTAGAAGAAATCAGAGAAACTTTTCATATGAGTAAAGTTTGATTGATGGAAAACTGCAAAAAAAAAGTTGTCCAGGATTCAGTGGAGGTTCGCTCCTCATATCGATCTTGATCATTTTCAAAACCCTTTATTAAATTATGAAAATTTGGACACCAATGCTGACCATCTAGTGTCCAATTTTTCTTGCTTAATGACAAGATGAACAGATATGATGGCAGACATTTCAAATATCAGAAATTGGATTAATTAAGGTCTTGCTAAGGAATCTATGTATAAATAAGAACACGAATTGAATAAAAAATTTCACTAGAAACATTCTTGCCTGTTAAAATAAAAATTTTGACTTGAAATTGTTGAAACGAAATACAATAGAAAGAATCAGATAAATAGGTAAATGAAAATCTCCAGGAAAAAAGATTGATAATTTTCCCGAAAAAATGACACAAAAATTGAAGATTTAACAAGAAAGTAGAAAAATTAGTGCGTCTAATGCCCCTTAAATATGAATTTGGATTAAAAAAGCTGAAAATTTTCTGAGAACATGTCAAAAAGATAACATTTTCAATATAAAAATACTTGAAATTGAATTAAAATGAAAACATTTGGAAAAGGGAAATCAATGTTAAAAGGTTGTCTGATAATGAGAGATCGAAAAACTGCCAATTCCAAAACGTATCAAAGAATAACTGGAATTTGGCAAAGAATTCAAAGATCTTACGGAAATTTTGCTCAAAAAAATTTAGAGAAAATCTCACTCAATTGGAAAATTCTGGAAGACACAATTTCAACAAAAATAATTCAAAATATTACAATACCAAAAAGTGAAAATTGATCTTGTTTATAAATAGGTATAGAAATGATTGGTCCAGAACGAGATCGAAATCGTGATCAGGATGAAAACCTTGATAGGATTGCACTGGAAATCTGTTGTAGTTCATCACTTTTAATAAATGTAAAAAATTTATCAGATGAAAAATACAGAATGTCCGGAAATGATGAGCGAAAAACTCGAGGGGTGATTCTACTTGAAAAATTAATATTAAAACTTCCTATAATATTTTTTCGTAAACTCAAAAATAACGGAGTTACAGACCCTCAAAATTAATTTTTTTAAAGTAACTTATCCTAATAATTTTTTTTTTAGTTGACGGATTCTCTTCAAATTTGGAGCACTCATTATCAATGTTTATTTGAATTCTTGGTTTAAATTTGACGTGAATCCTCTAGTGCGAAAAGGCCCAAACTGCCTTTGACTCATGAATAAGGACCTAGAACTTTTTTGATTGAATTTTCTTTTACATGTTGGTAATGCACAACTGAAGAGCATTAAAAAAGCTTCTAAAAAGGTCCTCTTGATTCATTACAATAAATATATCCATTTTAGAGAAAAACGCTTATATGTATAAATGAAAACCAACTCATCTCTGTTCTACATATTTCAATATTAACAAAGCATGCCTAGGAAACGAGCGCAGGAATAAATTTTGACAAATAGTAATTTTATGCGAGTTTGTTGTAAAAACGGTGTCAATTTTGAAAAAGATCCGAACACTTGCTGAAGAGTTATTTTATTAGAAAAAGTTAATTAAAAAGAGGTAACTTTGAGGCCCTGTAACTTCGTTATTTTTGAGTTTTCGAAAAAATATTATAGGGTTTTGTAATATTAGTTTTTCAAGTAGAATCACCCTCGAGTTTTTTTGCACATCATTCCCGGACACTCTGTATAATGTAATTAAATTAGTAATTACAATTATTAGCTTTCCCTCTTTCAGTTACCCTCTTAAGCTATAATCATGATAGATAGTGACAGATTAAAACTGATAGTGTTGTGGATTTTTGTTTTTTTAAAAATTAAATAGACTGAAAGAATATCGATCAATTACCAATTTCCGTTCATTCATCCAGCTATGTTAATTTGTATAAATCGTCCACATATCCAAGGTCACTTTACTAATGTCTTCAAGTTTATCTAATAAAATATTATGCATTTTGACAGATAGATTATTTGATTGTATTCCATCAAAGTGATAATTAAGACACATTAAAATATTGTTAACATCGATAATTAATTTAATTAATATGTAGATAAAATTCCTAAACATATTGCCATTGTTATTTTTATGTTTGTTTATTTATTTTTTTTTTTTTTGGCAGCACTTTGATCAAAATTAGGATTTGAACTTGGTAAATTGATTATTTAACGAATAAGTCTTTTAATGTTGAGCAGATTGAAGACGAGTCACATGATTCAGTTGATTCATTTTCAGTAGTTCTATTTAATGTTGATGTTGATGTGGATGTTGATGTGGATGTTGAGGTTGATGTAAACCAACTGTTTTTTGATCGATCAGTAATAGTTGTTGGTTTCGATTGATTTTTATTTGGTGAAATTGATGATGAATATTGATTACCATCATCATCATTATCTGGTGTTGTTTGTCTCAGAAATACTTCAATCGCACTACCCAAAGCCTGAGCATCCACCATACTACGTTCATCCCAAATCACTTTACCCGGTTCAGTTTCTATGACTTTTTTCGAACTTTTTTGCAACGGCCTCGATATCGATTGGTGACGTTTCAATTGCCGATTTGCAGATGAATATGTTGATGATGATTGTGTTAATAAGGATTCTTTAGATGGGTAGTCATATTCAATTGACGGTAGATCTGAGATATTGAGACTGTTCGATCGGTTGTTTTTCAAACGGTTGGATTTCTGCTCATCAGTTGTCGAGATTTTTGGGGGATCAAGGGAATGTTGTTGTTGTTGTTGTTGTTGTTGTTGTTGTTGTTGTAGTTGTTGTTTGACTTCACACTGATTAATTTCAGTTGATGATGTCGATAAAGAAGATAAAATAGAGATAAGATCAGTATTAGAACAAACAATTCCTGTAGTAGATGGCTTACTTGCACTAGTCGATGTTATTGGTGGTAATTCGGATGCTCGACGTTTATTACTCGAACTTGGTATTGGTGCTAAAGTTGTACCAACGAAATCTGAATAACGTCTAGCTGAATTATTTGTATATCTTTGTATATTTTCATTATTAGTTTCATCTAATGGTTGTACTTCACAAACTTTCTCATTGTTTGTATTCCACAATTTCATACGGACTTTTCTAGCTTGTACAATATCATCCATTATGTCTAATTGTAAATTATGCACACTACCATGTAAATCTGTTGATGGTGGACATGCAATTGATTCACGCCGATTCGGCAATATACGTGTCGGAAATGATGGATATGCTGCTACTGATTCCCGACGATTACGTCCAAATAAACTTGTTGGTACACGTGAAATGGTGACGACAGAATGTCGACGGCCACCTGGCGTTGGTTGTGACGCTGTCGATAATGTTGCCAAAAATTCAGCTTGTCGTGGTCCAGGTCCGGCTGTTTCACCACGTTCCGATAAACGACGTACTTGACTAGCGGTTATACCGCTACATTGTGGTGTTGGTAATGAATGTTTCCGTATATCACGTGAATACGGTGATAGTAAATATGGATTCATTGCTGGTGATTCATCTTCACTACTATTACCCTGGGACACATTATCACCAATTTTCTCATCTTCTTCATCAATATAATTCGAATCTTCAACGACAATTAACGGTTCTGAAGTTTGAGTTTGAAGTGGTGTATTTGATGAACGTCTCATGATGGTGGATTTGAATCTAAAACAAAAATAAAAGAAATTATATTGCAACATCGAAATATGTAGGTACCTATATCTACATGTTTCATAGCCAATAAATTTAACTAAATAATTAATAAGTAGGTACCTAATCGGAAAATCGTCTAGTAGGTTATTAGATAATCAGATTGTTATTGTTCGGATTAATGACAGTCTCTAAGAAATTTAGAAAACTTGCTAATAAATTATTAGGTATTTAAAAAAATACATATACATATGTATACCTATGTATAGGTATATAAGATTTCTAAGGCCACAAATTCAACAAAAATTGTTGTTTGTTGTGTACAAATCTAGCTGAAAAATACAAAAAAAAAATTGTGCCAAGAAGAAAACAATAAGTAATTGAAAACCTTGAAATACAATATTTCGGAAAAATTCCACTAAAAAATATGAAAATCTGCTTAAAATCGGAAGAAGTGACAAGCACAATGATAATTTTGATCGAAAGCGTCAAGTCAAAATTTTACTGACGATGAAAACCATAGATAAGTAATTTGTCAGATAAAAATGGAGAAATTGAATGGAAGATGGACGAAATCTACTATAAAACAGAAATCCATCTCATCTGTCAAATGATTGTTGTACATACAATATGTATATCCAACCTAATTCCAACCGTCAACAAAAATGATATCACTAAATCCAGTAACTATTTATTAAAAAGGAATCACGAAAGAATCAATAGCTACGAAATAAACTTAAACTAAAAATTTAATAGAAATGGAGAGAAAACTTTTCATGGAATTTTCAATGCTCTATAAAGAATCTCGATACAATTTTTTTTATATTAGTCGTCGTTGTTGAAACATTGTTAAAATGATGACAATTTCTCGAAAATTTATATCTCACCTCTATTCCATCCGACTTTAATGAATTTTAGAAGAGACCGTAGAACCAACCAAACTCACATGTTCGTTGTGTAGTTGTTATGGGTACGACAAGAATTTAGTGGACAGGCAGACAGACAGATAGACAGATCTGGAGGCGGAATTATTGCGATCGGAGATCAAAGTTTTTTCAGCTTTCAGAAATTATGACAAAGCTATCTCCTCCTTTGGACGCGTTGCGGTGACGACGCAAAGCTCAAAAATTTTTTATTTCTCTATTATCTATTCAAAAATAAGCTTTGACAATTTCAGTGGTGTATATAAATATATGTATAAATTCAAATTTAATTAAGGGATGATAGATTATAAATGAAGATAAATCATCAATTTTAGATAAAGATCATACTGCGTAATATTATTCATAATCATAAATTATATGTATGAAATGAGAGGTTCACAAAAGAGGTTTCCAACAAGTTAAGGTCACTATCAAACTATTTACGAGGGTTAAATCTAATAATTGAATAATATCCTCTTCCCACACTCCAATATTCAATCATAATTATGTATAATTCACAATAAAGAATTTCTTTATTTATTAACTACGTAAAATGAAATTTTTAATGATGAACATATCCATCTATTTGAATTTGTGATAAGTTTATTGAGATATTCAAAGTAGGAAAGGTAAACGTATTGATTGACGCTAAACATAGCACAGGAAGCTGTAGCGTTATGGAATGGAAAGATTACAACATATTGTTCAACACAAATATGGTAAAGAATTTAAGATAGAGGACGATCAAAATTAGAGAATCGAATGTTATCCAATTTTTTACATTCGACAATAAGTTTTCAGCGTTTTCTTTCAAGTTGTTGAAAATGTCAGTCCTTTCAGTTAATAAGTAACTATTTTTCTCGTTCATTTAGTTGAGCCACTGTTTTGAATATACCTATAATTTACGAATCTATACCTAATACTTCGAAACTGCATCTATTATTTTGATAAACAAGTTAATCATGAAAATTCACTAATTAACCAAATTGTCAGACAGACAAGCAGACTGACATCAATTGAAATTATGTCTAAAATTCAACACAGTAATATTGTAGAGTAGAAGATTTTACTAGAAACCACCTATGGAATTACTGGAATTCTAATCAATTCTCCCCATTCAATTAAGCCGTTATGATGAATATATGTATGTATGTATTATGTGGGTAGGTATACGAAATGTCTATAGAACGACAACTAATCAAGATTATTCTGTCCTTTACTTATTAAAAATAAATTACGAATAATTATCAACTTTTCTTGAAGCATATTTTAAACTTGAAAACTTTACGAAAATTCAAGAAAAATATAAAAAAAGCTTTTGTGATTTTCTTTATTAATTACGATTTAATAGACTTTCGGCTTAGCGATCACATTTGTTTTGATATTCAAATGTCGAACATAAAAACAGGATGAGAGGACATCCTATACATATAAGCATATGAAAAAAATGAAAATTCTAAAAGCGATTGAATTTAAATTGTCAGCTATGCAATCTGAAATAAGTAATAAAAACGAGCAAAAAACACAGTTGAGGAAAAAACGACTTCGATATGTAATGTATTGTAGTATTAGTAGGTCCTTGCAAGTTTTCGATCGAATTATTTACAAATTGGATCTTTTTTTCTAATGGTATATTATAGATTACGTTCATGAAAATGAGATTTCAATAAACGAAACGAATCAAATATTGTAACTACAAAAATATTTCACATTTCTCAACGGTATTACGATGATGGAATGAATGTTTATATTCATCTTTCTAAAATTTTATTAATAATTGATATTTTCTAATGGAAGGCCTCTGTAATATACGGTTGTAATTTTAGAACTCTTACACAACTTTACAAATTAATATTTAAGGACTACTCATCGGAGACTGAATTGGAGGAATATCCACTTCATAAGCTTCAGTTATTGTTTTGTATTTAGCTTGATTATTTCCATAATGAAAGACAAAAACCATAATGGAAAAACTCCAGATTCTCTATTTATTCGTATTATAAACAATGAAAATATTCAAAGGGATTATCTTAGAACGGATATCCTATGTAGAAGAACATATAACTGTTTGCAGTTTCAGTATTGTTCATATAGATTCAATGTCGTAATATAGGAAATTATAAAGGAGCTTAACACTATCTTTCATATTTACGCATTTGTACTATACATACATATGTATTATGAAACTCTGTTTATACATAGTTATGTGTATTAAACATTATGTGTATAGGTAACGTAAATCTTTTATGGCTAAATGAGAAATCTTTTTATTTTTCACTCAAAACTTTTTCTTTGAACTTTACCACGATA
>JAZBGZ010000466.1:0-18798 GCA_037414795.1 Stenodera caucasica | reverse complement strand
AAAAAGATCGATCAAAACATAATCATTAAAGTTTGACCGGAATCCCCAACTACATCGCTAAAAAATGAGCAAGCCAAGTTGGGAGCCACTGGTCTTTCCATAAATGAATTCCTGATATTTAGCTAAATAAAATGCTCCAGATCAAAATCGAAAAACAAGACAATACAAAAATAAAAATGAGAATTACTCCAATATTGTATTGATTAAAATAAATTTAATGATCATTGAAAGTGAGCTTCATAGTTTGAGAATTGCTGAATTACAATTAACTCAAGCAATTCAAAGAAAATTCGATAATTTTTAGGAAGATTACCGAAATTGAGATAAAAATTACAAATCAAAAATATTGTACGAAGCGATCTAAAAATATTTATATCAATAATGTCTAGAAAAACTTGTAAATAGATTTAGTAGGTACAACATCTAGATAAAGATACGGTCTAGTTCTAGTTCAATGAATACCGTTCAATTAACAATACGTAAAAAACATTATCATTCTGTTATGTTTATAGTTTTTTCTTTCTTTTATTGTTTTATGAACTGTTAAGTATATTGAAACACAGATTGATAAAATTAGAGGATATCCTTCAGGACTTGCGCTGTAAATTCAAAATGGCGCATCAACTTTACGCGACCTATATTCAATTTTATTATCTCGATAAAAATATCAAGTCCGATAATTTACTTCAAATTTGCGTAATTAAATAATTGGAATTGAGTATGTAAGATTCTTTCTTATAATGTATAGATTAAAGTGTTTCTCTAGTGCAAATTCAACTATTTTTATAATATTTATTTTGATATCTTTGACCTGTAAGTACCTATGATAGTAGAATTTGAATTGAAATTGAAGTCCACAATTTCGATAATTTTTCTTATTATTATTTATATTGTATTATTTAATAAATTCAATTTTATGCGTCTCGATAAATAATGCCAATTGGACAAATACAGTGCCGTTGTTATTGTCGTCTTGGTAACGTTCAACTATTTTATCGATCCGATAATTCTTCCAGATGCAACCAATTTAGAGCCACAACATCGGACAAAGGCGGCCGTCGAAAAACACCATGATTTATGGTGTTATCGTTGTGATACAATGGTAGATGGTGATAAATGTTTAGATTTGAGTATAAATCGTACATCAATGCAACAACGCTGTACAAAAGAACAAAAAAAATGTCAAGTACGTAAAATTTCAATGTCAACTAGTACAGACGAAATAACAGGCTCCCCAAAAATGTGGCTATTACAAAGAAATTGTACAGAGCAATGTGAATCCGGCTGTATTATTATTGGCGAACGTACAAAATTACATTCATGCATTACATGTTGTGATGAACATAATTTTTGTAATTCAGGTAATAATGGTAATTGCCTTGAAGAAATATTATTGAAATTTTTCATTTATATTTATCTTTTGTATTTTATAAAAAATCAATTTTTAAAATAACACAATAATAAAAATCTTTGATCTAACAAAGAAAACTGATGGAGATTCATTTTATAATTACCTTCTTTCCACACTGAAACAGTTTCATTTGATTATTTCTAGGAAAATTATCCGCCACTGGTAACATTCTAGAGCTGATGATTTTTTATTTCATGTCCGCTTACATGCTAAATATGTACACAAAATTTGGTTAAATTATCTCAAGCGGTTTAGAAATGAAAAATTAAAAATTGATATTTTCAATTTTTTTAACACCCTATGGCTCGAGAATGGCTGCCCTAAGACCCCGCGTTTATATGTATAAAAAAAAAAACTTTACTTTTTGCCACAGAATACGCCCTTCAATTTCTGACCTCTACTTAAAAAATAACCTCTGTATAATACAATAGATCTTCTACAAAATAAATCACAATCAAAGTTAAACGTTATAGGAATTCTTAATTCTGTAATCAAATTAATTTTTCAAAATATAACTAGCCATTGTTGTTTAATAATGATCTGAATTTATTTGGATATTTAATGAAAAAAATAAACAAAAGAACAGAATGAATTATACAATTCAATGAACAAAACGCAAGTGAATAAACAACAACCATTAGTGTTAGCAGGCGTTATTCATTAATTAATTTCTTAATTAATGATGCTGTTTTCAACTACAATTGTATCATTTTATATGTAGAGTTGATCTTCGATATTTACACATTTAACGTAATATTTTTTAAAATAAAACATAGAAATTTTTTCAATAATTGAGTGAATTTTTAAATATTTTTGAGTGATTTTTTTTCTTCAATATAATATGTATTTATGGAAATATTTAAGAATAATGCAGCCAGCATTGTTATTCGTCATTCCAATTTTGTTCGTTTTAACATTTTCCATTGACATAGAAGAAGACATTCGTATCATTCATCCACGTATTATTGAAACAACATCTCGTAAACGTCGTCATATAAACAATAACGATGTTTTTTCGATAAATTCAACCAACGAATTAAAAATTATTAAAGTTGGTGATTGGATTGTAGAGCTGAACCATAATAATCAAATTGTTAAATCAAATTTGACAATTGAATGGATTACAAATAATGGAAATATAATATTTCAACCAATGGAACAACACTGCAGTTATAAATCAGGATTTATCCATGGTTATAAACAACTATCAAATGTTATATTGACTATTTGTAATGAAACATTAATTATTGGCTATTTAAATATAAATGGAGTGATATTTTATATAGAACCAATAGACAGAGGAAATAATGCTCACAAACTTTATCGGTAATGTAATAAGAAAATCAATAAATTCTAGTTAGCTTCTGCTTTAAATACAAATAGATTCTCGATTCTGATCGCAAACTCACTTAAAACAACCAAGTTTTAACAAACTCAACGGAAATCGGAACAAATCGGATAACTTCGTTAAAATCTGATTGTATTGTAGGATCAGAATCCAATTAGTTTTGATCTTATGGATAACTAAAGAAAATTGGATAAATTCATCAAAATACAGTAATAAATTGCAGTTTGATATCAAAATCGAGAATCAATTCTTAATCGGATAAGTTCCCGAAAATAAATTCCACTTTGGAATGTGAATCGAGAATAGAGCCGTTTTATGCTCAAAAATATCTATGTGTAATACAATATCTTAACAAGACACTTCATCGATTATTAAGATAATACTTACTATAAATTTCTTCTCATCTTCTTTGTTTTTTGTTGCTGATATTTATTGTAGCTTTTTTTCCCCTAAACTACCAAATATTTTTTTTCCAAAGGAAAGTTTCAAACTTAGAAATTTTTTATCGAGAGCATTCTGCAGCATTTTCTCGTACAATAACATACAATACTTACTTAGTTTTATTTATCTAATAATAAATATCGTGATAAAAAATTAGGTAATTTATTTTTTTGATGTTATTCATAACAAATTTTGAATGTGACCAATCTATAATTATACTAATTATTAATTTCATCACAAAGTGATCCTCTCGTTGGATTTATTGGTTGGAAGTTTGATGATATTAAAGTACCTGTATCTTTTAGACATGATACCTAATTAAATTTCTCTACAAATTGCCTAATGAATGATAAACAATATCGATGGAGCATATTATACATATGTATACTGTATACATAGTTATACATAAATGAATTTATATTTTTAATTTGTTGGTGATATGATGGCTAATTTCACGGTGATGCCCCATTCATCGCATGATGCGCGCGATACCCTCGACTTCCGTTGACGGTACGCGCGCCAACTATCAACAGAAATAGCGTTGTATAAACTAAAAGATAAAATTTCACCCTCAACGCGCCAAACAAAGTATAATTTAAAAAATCTTGTGTGTTTTACCCTCAAACGCTCAAAAAATTCATTATGCCATCATCTAGATTTTGACAGATATATTATTATCGTATTTAGATCAAGCTGTAATCTCTTACCGAATTTCTGTCCTTATCACTGAAATTATTTTTTATTGATCGTCCCTTAACAATTTAACTAGACATTCGATTATATATATTCAATTCGATTGGTGAAAAATCCTTGGTAAGGGATTATAGCTTGATCTGAATACTATTTAGTCTTTATTTTACATTATAGAACACGACAAGTGAAACGTTCAACAAATGGAATAGATTCTCATTTGAAACAATCAACTGGAGAAAAATGGCTATTCAATTTGACCGGAGATATAATAAATTTTGGTGCAGAAATTGAAACTATTCTATCATATAATTATGATGATAATAATAATAATAATAATAATAGTAATACAGAGTTGGATGATATTAGGATTGCAAAAAATTTATCAGAAACATTAATTCCAGTTTATAGAGATTGGCATCGTGAAGAATTAGATCAAGACGAAGTTGGCTATTTTTATGATACAGCATGGACTATTGAATCACCAATAAGTTAATTTTATTGATATCATTAATGAAACTTATTGTAAAGAAATTGATGTGTTTTCTTTCAGCTCATAAATCATCTCCAGGAAATTTATTGCCTGAACGTTGGTTGGAAATTGCCATCGGTATAGATCATACCTTGATTGCTTTCCATGGTAAAGATAAAGTAACAGCTTATATTCTGGCTCTAATGAATATAGTAAGTTTTAAAATAAACAAACAAGGGCCAAATTCTAAATTTGCTAGCTGATTTTGATAGCCACTGGTCTTTTTTATCATCAAATTTTGAGGAACCCACCATTGATTTCTTTAGGTTACTTTATTTTAAGGCCTAGATGAGCATCTAAGGCCAATGTGTGGTAGTGGAACCAAGGAAACTTCAACTATCTCTTTAATTTAGAGAGTAACAACTAAAGTGCGCAAGCGCCAAATAATTTTACTCTCACATACTACGTGTCTGTTCAACCTTTGGTGGAAAAATAATTATTCTACAGCTGGTTTTTGTAATGAGAGTTCGTTTCCCCTAGATTTATCAGAAGTATGAGGATGGGAAAATATTCACAGAAACAAATTACAAGTTAGAAATAAGAAGGAAATTTGTGTCTATTCTTGACGATCGAAAAGCCGATCATGACAAAATTTAATGTGCGCGGCTACCTTGAATATTGTTAGATTCTCGATCCTGCGCAGTATTTCAAAGCTCGCCTATTTTCGTCGGTCCCACGTTCATGCCCGTTTTCTTCACTCGTAGTTAACTAAATGCATGGAATAGCTAAACCGGTTGGCAAGTAGTTTGCGGATAGTTATCCCTGGTGAAAAATGTTGTTGATTTTATTCGGTAGACCGATGGACTGAGGGATCGGGGCTCTTTTGTAAACCGGTTTGAAGACAAGGGAATCCACAGTTAATTCAAGGAGAGGATAGCTAACTACGAAGATATTTAACCAAAAAAATTTTAGTCAAGGGATAAATATCCGCAAGCTACCTGCCAGCCGGTTTAACTATCCCATGCATTTAGTTAACTACGAGTGAAGAAAACGGGCATTAGTTCACTATTTAAGATGGCACAGTTCAAGTCTTTATGTCGTTGTAAAAAGAATCAGTGTCTTTGCACTTGTAATTTTACCCTAGTAATAGGTACTACTTATGCCATGATTATAAAATGAATAAGATCGATTTTCTAGGTAAATGCAATTTACCAAGACGTATCACTTGAAGCCAATATGAAACTAGTTGTAACACGATTATTGATACACGAACATAGAAAACAATCGGTTGTACGTCCTGGAAATGCGAAAAAATCATTAGAAAATGTCAATAGTTGGAATAATCGTTTACATAAATCATTAACACAAAATGAATCCCATCATGATATAGCTATATGGTTGACACGTATGGATATTGGAGGACCATCAGGATATGCGCCTGTTGCAGGAACTTGTGATCCAAAACGTAGTTGTACCCTAAATCGTGATGAAGGATTGAGTAGTGCTTTTATTATAGCACATGAAATGGCGCATGTGTACGTTCACTTTCTTTTTTTTTTCTTTTTGTTTCCATAATTTTATAAACGAATCTCTTTTTTGTTATTCCAATAGATTAGGATTGAGCCATGATGGCGATAAGAAGGCGTCAAATTATTGCGACAAAGAAGCCGTGAAAGGTAGCGTAATGGCACCTTTAGTTGCATCAACATTTAATAAATTCACTTGGTCGGAATGTTCACGAAATGAATTCAAAAAAATCATCAAGTTTGTTAATTTTCTTATTACTTATTTTGTCTATTGATCTACCAATTTTCAGAAAATGGTCGTGCTTATTAAACCCTCCAGTTGGTTTAGGTGAAATTGTATTAAATGCCACCCTTCAAAATGCTTTCAGCATGGATGAACAATGCCGAATGGAGTTCGGCGAGGGGTAAATATTTGCAATAAATATCATCGTTTAAAGATATGATCAATTAATATACAGACTGTTTCAATTATTAGCGATAGATCCTCAAAATACATATCAAAATAATAAAATACTGCTTTCAAGATTCTATGCGAAATCACTGTAATCTCACAAGTTCATTGTTTCAATACGTAAATATAGTCTTCTTTGAGGATTTGTCCTTGACAAAAGAAACACACTGTATATTTACATAGGTATATTAGGTGCAGAACAAAAAATGTAATTGTTTTTCGCTCTTTACAATTTTTTAGATATACTCTGTGTAGAGCTTTTGATATTATTGAGCCGTGCTCACATCTTTGGTGTGGCCATATTCAATCACCTTTAGTTTGTAAAACTAAGAAAGGCTCACCTTTAGAAGGAACTCAATGTGGTCAAGATAAGGTAAAATTTATAAATTTCAATATTTTTCTTTTTTCAATCAAAATCAATACTTTCCATTATTCATTCAATTGAATCCAACTTTAATCCAATCATTTTTCAATTTCAAGATCAATAGCGAATTTACTCGTGTCGATGGAAAATTTCATTTTCCATTGTCAATCATATTTGGAAAATATTCATAGAAATCTTATTTCCTTTTAAAAAAATATATTTTAGTGGTGTATCAATGGATATTGCCAAGATATTGAAGGGCAACAATTGGGGAAAGCTCCAATATTATTAAATCCTCAAGATGGTAGTTGGAGCAAATGGGGTCCTTGGGGCTCCTGTTCCAGATCTTGTGGTATAGGCATACAATTTCGTATAAGAAAATGCGATAGCCCAGAGTAATGTCAATCTAAATAAAATTATTTTATTTTTTGCTAAAATTTTGATTTTGAATTCCTTATAGACCTCTTTATGGTGGTAAAAATTGTGAAGGGCTATCGGAAGAATGGAGAATTTGTAATAAACAAGCTTGCCCATTACCATTTGGTGATTTAAGAGCCCAACAATGCCGACGAATGCCAAAATTATTGAATTTTAGTGGGGAAAGGGAGGCAAATATGACGTGGTTACCATTCGAAAGTGAACAATGTAAGTAAATCTCATTTGTCTCATCCCAATAATCCAGTAGTATCTAAAATCTTCATTTATCGGTATCAAAGATCTCCAAACTGTTGTCGGGATTGTCAAACTATCGAGAATCGTCTCAATTTGACACTAATGGTACCTAATCAACACTTTTGACCGCAAATTTTATTAAGTATCTAAACCAGTGGTTCCCAACCGATTTTTTCATCAATTTTATACTTAATTTTCAATTAAAATCTGCAATTATTGGACAAAACTCTAATTTTTTTTGATAATTTTCAAAATATGTATACCTACATATATTTTCCTCAAAGCAATTCACAAAAATGTTTTTTTTTTAAATTATCTGGTTGAGAATTCTGCCCTAATAAAATCAGTGTCGGTCACTCCACTCCGACGATCGATATATCTCAACAACATAGACTGCGTGTCTGACTTTCTTATAACCCTTAGAATGACCGAATTTAATTAAATTTACATAATAGTCCCTAGCTATTATTTAATGAATTTTTTAAAGAGTAATCGATAAGAAGGCAATGTTCACAATCTCAAAAGACCACCATCACAATAATCTACATCTCCAAAATCGACCATTGAAACTCGAATTTTCATCTTATTTTTGTTTGAATTCAACAATAATCAAACAACATATTTTAGAAATTTGTATTCTTTCTTTAAATATGAACATTATCAATCTTCAACATCAATCATTTCGTTTGTTGATTTTGAATTTCCAGTTAATAAAAAGTGCAAATTGGTCTGTACAAGTGAAGAGACAAAAGAAATCTACGAATCATCTGAAAATTTGATCGATGGTACACCATGTTCGTATGAAAATACCGATAATATCTGTATACAAGTAAGTATAACAAAAAATAATATTGTTGGGTCCCCCTAAACGAAAAAAAAAAAAACACAATACCTATCTGTAAAGGGCGTCTGTCAATTAGTCGGCTGTGATGGTCAATTATCTTCCAATAAACGAACCGATTTATGTGGAGTGTGTGGCGGAAACAATTCGAATTGTACAACGATCAAATCAATTTTCAACAGAAAACTGAAAAGAGGTTGGTTTCAAAGCAATAAACTTACACCACTTGTTACTAGAATTGAAGTCCAAAATTCCAAGATTCAACACTTTTTCTTTACAATTTCTAAATAAAATTTAAACGAGCTTTTAATTTCAAATTTATCAGTTCTTATACATATGTACTTTAATTAAAATGTTATTGCTCTAGCAATAAATGGCGTAAATTTATCTACAATTCAAATCAATCAAATTTTAATATAAATATTTAAAATAGAAGTAACAAGAGTTGCTGTATTTCCACGAATGGCCACCACAATCCAAATACAAGCCAATGTAACACTTTACAATAAAAATGAGCCATCCGTTGCATTTATATTGAAAAATCGTAAAAAGAAAAAATACACAATAACGATACCAAATACTGGATTACGTAGAGAAATTATGGAGGGTACGAAATTTTATTATGAGAAGAAAGGTAATAAACATAAAATTTGGGCGAAAGGACCTGTTTTAGCTGAAATGGTAATTTTGGTAATTATATTTAAATTGATTGTTTTTTTTTTTTTTTTTTAATGGAATGTACTGAGATTAAATTTATTAAAATTAAGGTTTACGCTCCAATTAGTGAAATTGAAACAGGTCTCAATATTTCATTGCATTCAGAATATATAATCCATAAAGATACACAAACAATTTCAAATAGATATAAATGGATTTTGGGTGGTTGGGGACCATGTTCAGCTAGTTGTGGTGGTGGTCGTCGTCAACAAACTGTAGCTTGTTGGGATTTGGAAAATGAAAAACTAATCAGACGTAAACATTGTTCATTGATAACGAAACCTGAATTGAAATCGGAAAAATGTAACGAATTCGAGTTGAGTTTAACATGAATCAGTGAAAAACGAAAAATAGAAAACCAAATTTATTGTTTGATTTATTTAGATGCAATTTCCAATGGATTGCTGGAAAATGGGAACCTTGTAGTACAACTTGTGGTTTAAGAGGTATCCAAAATAGAGAACTATATTGTGTTCCACAACCAATTTTGAATAATATGCTATTTAAAAATAATGGAACTATAATTGAAGAACCATGGAAATATATGGTTAATCCAAGAAAATGTTCCGGAATCACACCCCAATCTATAAGAGCTTGTAACCGTGAACCATGCTATTCTTATTGGACCTACGGGGAATGGTCACAAGTAATATAAACTCAACCATTTTCTTAATACCTACAGCTGGTTTAATCAAGATATGTATACCTAATATCAAAACTATCGTATTTCTTGATTAAACTTGATAATATAAATGACTTGTTATACTAAAATAAATAATATGTTCTAGTGTTCTACAAGTTGTGGAAAAGGTATATCAATGCGATCATCATATTGTCCACCACCTTATGAAGAAAATTTCTTCACTTGCGGCGAAGCTCCACTGCCAAATGAAAAACGTATTTGTTATGGTGAAACACGACATACTAATATTTTATGTAAAGGACGGAAAAAGAAAGTTTGTACACGCGATCAATCTATGTATTGTTCAATGACAATTTTATCGAAATATTGTAAAATTAACGGCTTCAGACGATTATGTTGTAAATCATGTCTAGCATCACCTATTAATGCATAAATATTATTTTATAAAACAGTGATAGTAATATAAATCAGTGATCCATAGAAATAGAATACTAAACTTCTGACATATTTCATAGAGATGAGATTTGTCAGATATATTAAATCACAATAGAGATTGTGATTTAAGACTTACTCAAAGTTAAGTAAACTTTACAAATGTGATAAACAACCGTTTATTCATCGTAACAACTCAATTTTGAGGCTACTAATCAACAATCTAGTTTGACAATCACTGGTTTCGGCTATAGAACGTTTTATTAAATTTAGCATCACTAATATAAAAAACATCGACATTTTGTGACAAAATCTGAATCAAACAAATCGTATTTATAATAAAAAATCATTATTGATGCACCTACCTGTTTAAATTGAATATTTGCGTTAGATTCTTGTAATTTTTCAGGATATTTTGAAAGGATCAATGGTAGCTTTGCAATTTCAAAATAATTATCTTCTTTATTAAATATGTAAATAACGTTTATTTCTGTCATGACGTCATGTTTTGGAAGCTTTAGCTTGAATGAAAATTCTAGGCACGTCAATATTTTTTTTTTTATTAATAGTCCTTCGATGTTTATAGCAATTTTCTAATATTTTATATCCAGCTTTTTGTAGAATATTTTCGAGAAATTCAATCGAAAAATAAAAACTCCTAAAAATTACAATAATGTATTAAAAAAAATTCTCAAAAAAATATTTACCTAGTCCCATCTTGTCTCATATAAAAGTTCTCTGCTATTTTATGTCCTGCTTTAAAGCGAATTTGCGCCATATCATATAAACCATAATCACGAAACAATAAACAACCGCCTGGTTTTAGTAATTTATAAATTATTTTTAAGGTATTAATAAATTTATCAGGATGTATTGCAGATAATACAAAAATCAACGTAACAATATCTATCGAATTTTCTTCTAATTTCTCAAAAATTTGTTCAGTTGTAATATCACATTGAAACACTTTTATCAAAATTGGGTCATACAATTGATGTTGTTGAACAATTTCAATAGCTCTCGGTGATAAGTCACAACCAATTATATTAAAATTTAATCTTTCTTCAATTAATGGAAATATAAAATTACCAACACCACAACCAATTTCAAACAATGTCAGTTTTTCATTTGAACCATTATTTGTTGTATTCAATAATTCATTAAATTCGCGCACTGTCCAATGACGATCTTTGAAGAAACGATTTTCATTACGTTTATAAAATAAATCCCAATATTTACGAGCATTTTGCTCAAGATCGGATGCTTTGAATGGTATCACTAAACGGGAATTTTGTTGTTGAAGACGTTGACATTCATCATTGGTAAGGATTTTAGATGTATCCGTTGAAAACTCAATATCATCGCACATTATTTTTCTGTTAAGTCGAAATTACCTACATCAAAATATTAAATAATAAAATTTCAAATATAACCTAACCAAAACCTAACTCATACTCATAAATGTACAAAGAACAGAAGCGCCCTCTTAATAGAATTTGGCAAATCTTATGAATCCTATCATAAACGCAGCGTTTTGCTGGCAAATTAAAACATGTTCGTAGATTTTGGAGCAAGCAGATCTAGTTCATATAAAAATTAAAGTTATGATATTAATATTTAAAAAAATAAATAAATAAATGTTACTATGATTCTCTTATTGTTTATAATTAGTCTAATTTACTGTTCATACTTTCATTCTTAATACTAATTGTAGCGTGTGTGGTAGTTTGTTGGTTGAAATTTTCACTAGTTGTCACTTATGTCAAGTTTACATTGAGTTTCCACGTGAATTATGGTTAGGTTAGAATAAGTTAATGGAATTTCAAATATTGCTCAAATTAAAATTGAAATAAAATTGAGAAAATGGAAAAAAATGATGAATTGAAACGGCTTTTGTGTCGTTTCAAAAGTGAATCTGGTGAAATTACAGGTGATCTAATGGATTTACCTTTAAATTGCACTGTACAACAATTGGTGTTGATATGTAATGAAATTCTACAAAATGAAGAGCCTGTACCGTTTCTCTTTTATATAAATGATATAGAAATAACGAATAATCTACAAAAAGCTCTTCACTTGAATAATTTAAGTACAGAGAATGTTATTGATATTGTTTATCAACAACAAGCTGTATTTCGTGTACGTCCAGTAACAAGATGTACAAGTTCTATGCCTGGTCATGCTGAAGCTGTTATTGTCGTTAGTTTTAGTCCAGATGGTAAACATTTAGCCAGTGGTTCTGGTGATACAACTGTACGTTTTTGGGATATATCAACACAAACGCCATATTATACTTGTAAAGGACATAAAAACTGGGTGTTGTGTATAGCATGGTCACCAGATAGTTTAAAATTAGCATCGGCATGTAAAGATGGTAGAATAATTTTATGGAATCCATTTACTGGTGAACAAATAGGTAAAACAATGATTGGACATAAACAATGGGTAACTTCATTATGTTGGGAACCTTACCATAGAAATTCAAGTTGTCGGTAAATTTTGATAATTATTTTATCTTGTCGGTAATTTTTATTTAATGAGGAAATTATAGATTTTTAGCAAGTTCATCGAAAGATTCCGATATTAAAATTTGGGATACAGTATTGTCAACTAATATATTAACAATTTCTGGCCATACAAAGAGTGTGACTGTTATAAAATGGGGCGGTTCTGGTTTAATTTACAGTGCTTCACAAGATCGTACTGTTAAAGTTTGGCGTGCAAAAGATGGTATTTTATGCCGGACATTAGAAGGTCACGCCCATTGGGTTAATACTTTAGCTTTAAATACAGATTATATTCTTCGTATTGGTGCTTTTGATCCTGTTATTGATTCAAATAAAGATACTTTAAGTACTGATAAGAAAAAGTCTGAAGAATTCGCTTTGAAACGTTATTATAATATTATTGAATCTTGTGGTGAACGTTTAGTATCTGGCTCTGATGATTTTACATTATTTTTATGGAATCCAGAAAAAGATAAAAGACCAATAGCACGTTTGACTGGCCATCAACAATTAATTAATGATGTGAAATTCTCACCAGATGGACGTTTATTAGCATCAGCATCATTCGATAAATCAATAAAATTATGGGAATCGAAAACCGGTAAATTTATTTGTACATTACGTGGTCATGTACAATCAGTTTATATGATTGCATTTTCGGCCGATTCACGTCTTATGGTTAGTAGTAGTGCTGATTCAACATTGAAGTTATGGAATTTGAATACGAAAAAATTAGAAATTGATTTACCAGGACATGCTGATGAAGTTTATGCAGTTGATTGGTCAACGGATGGATTAAAAGTTGCTTCCGGGGGTAAAGACAAAGTTCTCAAACTATGGCAAAATTAACCAAATTCAATAAAAAAAGACACATTTTTTTTGCATTTTTTTTTTCAATTTTAATAGTTAACCTTAAATATAACCCCTGTATAAATGCGGTAAATTAGGAAAATTATTGATTAGGTAGAATGCGGTCGATATTCGTGTTATTCAAATAGAAATATTTCTCGAAATTAACACAGCAATGATTAATAAATTGCTATTATTATTGAATATTTCTAGTTTATCCTCAATTGGTGAGTGAAAATATTATCAATTTAAATTAAATTATTAATAAATGAAAATAATTGTAAACTTAGTATTGGGAATTGATTGTTTTAAATGTGCTTCAATTAATCATGATTTTATGGCATGTGAAGATCCATTCCATAACAATTACACATCGGATATTTTCGAATCACCATGTATGGGTGGTAGAAAAGGCCGCGATGGTTTATTTCCGGCAACATCTTGTGTTAAAATCACAGGGATTTTCGGTATATATATATAAATATTTTTTTTTTGTAATAAAAATTTAAATTATTGTCAGACTTAAATTTTTAGATGATAGTGGGGAAACATTAACAGTAAGAAGTTGTGCTTTAGATAGTGGAACATTAACAACGGATACAGAAATTGTACGGATGTCGCATTGTGGTGGATTTTACTATAATAATAGGTAAAATATTTTTATCCCACATTGAATTAATTAAATTATGGTAATTTTTTTATAGATACGCTAAAGGGTGTGTACAAAGTTGTAATGATGCAGATGCTTGTAACGGAGCATCAATTAAATTAAATCTTATAACTTACAATTTATTATTATTATTTTTTATAATAATAAGAGAAATTAGGTTTTTATCGTATAAATAATTACGTACTACTACTATATTTTGGTTTAGTTTCTTGATCTGTAACTGTTCTTATATAAATTGTATCTTCAGGTAAAGGATTTGGTGGCGTATCTTCTTCCAAGAAATAAGAGCAAGCGATTGCTAAAACAGACCCTAAAAATGAATAAAAATAGTCTAAATTAGTATCGATAGAATTCTAATTTTAAGCGCCTGTAATAATTTGTAGAAAAAAATTCTCAAGACCAGAAGAAATTTCAGTTTCAAAAATCAATCAACCGCAACTCATAGATCAAGAAATTTACTTCACAAATAACAATTGAAAGTAATAATTACCATTATGACTAAAACTCAACGATGTAATTGAAGTATGATATGGATGAAATTGACATAATCTCTTCTTATTGAAGCCATCCCAAATGTTGACGAAACCATCTGAACCCCCAGTAGCAAAAGTATTATGTGTTGGATGAAAACTATAATTATTATTCAATTTTAAATGATAATAGTTATTTTGAGAAAATATTTTTTACCTGATTGCATTAACCGGATAAATTTTTTCAATTCCATTCTCTTTAATTCGATGACATTTGAATGCATATTTTTTTTTTTGTATTTCCGGATTTGTATCTAAATATTCAACAGCAACCCGCCCTTCAATACTACTCAATACAAAACCTTGTTTATTTGGAAAACAACGTATAGCTCTTGTTTGATATTTTAAATTGGATTCACGTTTTTGTAATGTATAAGACATATTTCTGATATCCCACACTAATATTTTTCGTCCAGCTGTACCAACAACTAATTTCTCACCACATACACTCATTGTAAATATTTTTTCACCTTGATTATAAGTACCATTTGATATTGGTGTTCTTGGATCCCATAATTTTACATGATGATCCCAACTACCAGTCAGTATTGTATTTACATCATTACAATATTCAATACATTTTATTGCATTTGTATGATTACCAATTGTATTTTCCGTTGTTGTATTGAAATCAAATGATTTTAATGTATTATCGAGGCCACCACTATATGAATGTACTGCATCCTAAAGCTCAATTTGTATAACAACAAAAATTAAGCAAAATTATAAATAATTTACCGTAAAACAACAATCTAATACTGGTGAATCATGAACGTATTTATGTCGTAAATTATTTGTTGTTACATCGTATAAACGTACAGAACAATCCCAGGAACTTACTAATAAAAATTGGTTTGTGTTTGGACCAAATTTCACAGAAGAAATCGCATCTTCCGGTGGAGATTTCAATTTATATTCTGTTTGGGATTTCATTGTTATTGTATCCAGTTTTTTCACACAAATTGTTGGTCTAACAAATTAAATTTATACAAAATTATTTTTTCCTGGAATGAAATAATTGAAATTACCGAAAATGAAATAAATATTTACTTTTAACTGTTTCTACTGCTGTAGTCTGTAGTCTAAAGAAATTAAAAGTTTATCTATGGTTAAAAGTATATAAATTCAAGGAGGTTAGAATCACAAATCCTAACATCATAGATAACTAGCATCACCAAAGAAATTAAAAGTAACTAGAATGCTAGCCTTCTATCAAGGAGGGCGAACGGAGTATCAATTTCAAGTTCCGAAATTCGCTGTCTAAAAAGTGGGCGCTGTAGTCTGCGCTCTCTTCTTTGAGCTATATGTAGTCCGTAATCAAACTGTGCGAATCGTGTTTATTTGCAATAAAAAATTCAATTTTCATCTTAATTTTGTTATCAAATGTTATTTTGTCTACAACGGGAGATTTTGGTTTGCAAGGGTAATTTAATTGAATATTTAAGCAAGCTCTGTCTTCACAAGTCTTTTTCTTTTGCAAAAATTGCTAGTTGCATACGAAGTTATAAGTTGGCGCTTGGGTAAATCACTTATACCAGTATATGGAGTGTAGAAGTAAAGGGGACAATCTCTTATGGGACTTTTATTGAAAAGTGTCCGAAGTAAGTGAACAATAGAAATGGCGCTAGTAAGCAATCAGGATTAGATCTGAACTTATATGTATAGTATGTTGGTGTTTAATTCTGTCCTATTCTAATTATTGGCACTTTCGTTCTAATTTGAAACTTTTGATAGAGGTGGCGCCATCCTAATCTAAGTAGATTTTATGGATATTTTCTACATATGGAGATTGTCCTCTTTACTTCTACACTGTGTGGCGACCTCAACACTGACAATTAGCCCTTCGACGGTTGGTACAAGTAGCCAAGGTTACCTAAGAAGGTCCAGCACAGAGTTTATCTATGATAATAGTTATAAATTACTGTTATATTCTCTGTGGTTCAGCATAAACGCTCACCCTTGTTTGACCAACCGCTTTAGGTGAATGTTGTACTGTCGTTACCGATCTTTGTTATTTGTTATTATTATGTACTTATTATCATTACTTTAAAACTTGAATAAATATACATTTATCAATGATTAAACATGGATATGCACAAATACTTTGACACCTCGGGGAGATCCCTGCCGGTTCTGCTGCAGGCGGAACAAACTGAAATTACAATATTTTCCTCGTTTTTTGAAACAGCTAAGTAGATATAAAACCTATACCGATCGCCCTTCTTGTATTCCATACCTCCTTGCTCCTTGTCTTCTTGTGCTACTACAAGGTCTACAAGTTCAAATAACGTGTCGTTAGATGTCTCTACTCTAAATATTTATTTGAATACTTGTAATTCTCATCTAACATTAGATTCATTTCGGTTTTAGTTTTATTGTATAATCCATTAATAAATGGGAAAAAAGTAGGTATATTTACCTACTTTGAAGTTTACTTTGTAGTATGAGTTCAATTCTTCAAAGCACCATTCTGTTTTGGTTTATTTATTCCAATTATTATTAGTACTGATTATAATCAATATTGATACATATACTTAGTATAACATAAGTTTTGATTATGATTAGCTTTTTGTTTTTATTATACAGTAATACCAACTTCTCCTAATATATCAGATAAGCGTTCCAAATTTACAGTAAGTGAATTTTGATTTTTACCAGTTTTACTTCTATTTAATAATTGGAATGCATTCATATATTCTAACTCGGAAAATTCTGGGCCTTTTTCAACAATACCATTCAAAATTTCCTGGAAATTAAAGAAAAAAAAAACCAATAAATTCATAAAGATATAAAAGAATTTACTTCTGGTGATAAGAAGAATAGTTCGAAATAATGCCTAGCATGATCCAAAGCCAATTCTCTTGTCATTGTTATATTTGTTAAAGTTTGTTGTAATGCAAATATATTACGACACATCCGTTGTATACCTCCTTCATCAATTGTTTTTAAATATTGAGCGGAACTTATTAGAATTTTTGCAATTAAATGGCCCAAACCTTCAAAAATATACTAAAAATTCCAATTAATTAATTAAAATATATTTCGTTATAATGAAATAAAAAAATACTTTGCATTTTCTTGGATGTAAACTGGAAGTCATCGCTTCATCAACATTAGCTAATACACGGCTTAATTCCAAAACTTTCGGATCTGGTTCATGTGTAGCTTTATTAAAATGTGTTTGAGCTAACAAATAATGGAAACATTGTACTCTAACTTCTAAATGTAATAAAAGTAAGCATGTATTTGCTAATTCATCGAATTCTTGTGCTATACTTGTTAATTGTTGTAATGTAGCTACAGAAACTTGTGGTAATGTATTATAATCAATATTTTCAATTTGTATTCTAGGTGGTGGTGGGGGTGATGATGATGATATACCATTTGGTTCTTGTCGTAATTCGCTAGTAAATTGAAACATACGTATAGCAAACCATTCCATACTCTCTTGTAATTGTGCTAATTCTTTTAATAAATTCATATCTGATATAATTTCATTTATACCAACACCATCTTCACCTAAATTACTCGCTAATATTTCAGCTTCACGACGATTACGTTTACGTACATCTTCTGGACTTTCTTCTTCAGATAATTGTTGTTGTTGTTGTTGTTGTTGCTGATGATGATCACGACGTAAATTATTATTATTATAGTAGTAATAATTATGATTATTATTATTGGTGTTACGTTTCAATCGTTCATTTCTTGCTTGATATTCTTGTTGTGCTTTTAAATTCAACCAATTTGGTAATGATTTCAAAAAACGACTGATATCATCGTCTTTTAACCAAGCAGCACTACATATACGACGATCTTCTGTATGTGGTTGAACTATACCTTGATAAGCAGCAATACATGTATCTTTGTATTCTTTTAATGCTTTACATGAATAATTTGCAATTTGTTCGCTATATAACGGTAATGCATACAATATGGCACGCCATTCTCGTATACAACGCTCCACAGTTACACTACTCTATAAAAAATTACAATATTATTACTAAACAATTTATAAATAAATTATAATAATTATGTTGTAAATAGAGTATTGAAAAATCTATTGAAATTTTTGTTCACTTGAAATAGCTCTACTGAAAATTTCATTTGAGGGTCAATCAACTTGCTGCTAGCTATACAGTTTGGAAAAAAACAGTTTAATTCAATAATTTCGTTAAAAAAAGTACAGTTACGATATGTTTTTTAAATAACAATATGTATATTTTTGAGTATT
>JAZBGZ010000465.1:31610-43021 GCA_037414795.1 Stenodera caucasica | reverse complement strand
TGGATGTAAGTATCTAGTTGAGGTATAATTAACGCAAGTTTCCAGTTTATTTCTCTTGGTTAAAATGCAATCATTTTCAACATAATAGACAGTCATTAGGGGTGTTTTCGAGTTACTATCTTGTATAATAGAGGGTGGTGGGATCAATATTGAAAACGCTGCTGGCTTTGAATCTATTAAAAGTAGCCTTCGAATAAAAACGGGGGATGTACAGATTAATAGACAGGAAATTTGTCCAATGGGATGTCGTGTCGCTCGAATGGGCCCCAATTACGAGTCAATCACCATCGAATTACTAAAATCTATCACAAATACAACGATCCAACATCAATTTTAATTCATTGAAGTCGAGAATAACAGAAATTCTCCAATCATATTTAGTGAAAAACGTGCCATTTATCTTCGTTAATCAATTTAGAGGACTATCATAATAAAACAACCTTGACTCTAATTAAGTTGTCTTACTAGACGAATCCATCATTCAAATGAGCGATGAAAAATTGCCCAAACAACAAATCGATAATTAAAGACGAACAGAAATACGATCGAATTTTAGATTCGAATTGTTATTAAAGGTAACTTACCTTACCAAAACTGCCTTTACCGATGGCTCTCAGTATTTGGAAATGATCGAAGTTCACTGGAACGAGCAAAAAAGACCTAAATCAACAATTTCATGAGTTTCGAGGAAAGGAAAAAAACAGTATTGTCCGAAATTAATTGGTTTTTTTTTTATGCGACTCGACGACAAATTAGCATTTTATGAATAATACAACAAAAATCGAAATCAATACAAATATATCGAGGGCCTTTCTAGATAATCAATTAACACTATAATTTTGCCATAATCTTGATTTGAGTCATTTTAATTGTTCTCTAAAATTATAAATAATCGACTAGATCTGTTGATGAAATTGATTGATTGAATTCTCTTTGGCGTGTTCGAACAGAAACAATACAGCTCGATTGAATTTATTTGTTATTTATTTTTGATTGATTAGTTCCAATAAAAATATAAATTAGCGATTATTCAAGTTTCATCATTGTTAACTTCTTCAATGTTGATATTTAATCACTACTTTGTCAGTTTATTTAGTTTTCGATCCAATAAACTTTCAATTCCACAAATAAACAATCGATTGTATTCGACAAACGAAACCGCATCATTCCATGTAATTCATTGGACAAAGTGATCTAGATCTCCATCATCACCGTTAATCACCATCGAAATAAAGATCGAGATTTTTAATAAATTTTGTCATAAAACGAAATTTTAATTGATGTTATTTCAATTTTTGTTATAATTTGCTTTAAATTTCAAGACGTTTTTATGGAGTTCTCCATGATTTACAGTTAATAAAATACAGGGAGCTCGTTTATTGTATTTTTCCTTCAAATTTAATTTTGTTTGATGCAAATTTTATAATTATTTTACTGGAATATGAACAAAGAGACGAATTTATATCAAGAATAATTAAACTTTCAAGAAATTGGTTGAAAGTTTAACAAACCCTTCTAAGACATAAACTGAAGCTCTAATATAATAAAATCAATCGTATAAAAGCGGAAATCTCACCTTCTTCGCCATAAAACGTTTTATCCATGCGTCCTGATTGATTGGCGCCCATTTTTTTGTCCTACACTGAATTGAATGTTTTGTTACCTATTTCTCACCAATCAAATTAGAGATGCGATGATAAATAGCCGGGAAATCGTCTCAATTCTAAACGATTTCCATTGAATTTTCCATACAATAAAGGTCGAGAATAGCGGAGAAAATGACAAATTCAACAACAACAACAATGATGAGATTGAAGACAGTAAATAGAAGAGTTCACGTGGCGGTGCATCTGTAATTGGAAAAAAATCAATCATCTCTAAACTGTTTTATTGAACTTGTTGCTATTCCCAGGAGAACTCGAATTCAAACGAATTTCGGAAACGAAGACTAAGATCGAGATATCTCTCGAATAAATTATTGATTTTGATTTTCTCGATTGATATTTTCCATCAAGAGGAATTCATCAACTGAAATTAATTTGGAAAAAATAAGTATACGGGGAAGCTGATTGAAAAATGCCACAAGCAATTGTATTTTAGAAAAATGGTGGATGCGCCGGGAGTTATCCAACAATAAACTACAAATATTTGTATTGTGGTAAATGAAGCTATATATCATTCCAAGATCAAAGTAAATAAACTTACAAAGGATATTATTATTATTTATCGCTACAATTCGGCTAAAGTGACTTAAGTGAATAAATAATAAGCTTACAGGATTCATCTGCCGGCTTATCTCGAATGGTCACATACAATATTATTGTTGTTGGACTTCTGTTTTAGAGCCATATCTACTGTATTCTCTATTTGATACACAATGTTGTTCATATATCAAGATCTATTGTAGTTCCCTACATAAACACAATATGGCTTTCCACAATATAAATTTAATATAAAAGAGTGGAATTTATCGTTTAAATCTTCCAGTGTGAAGAAAAGACAATAAATAACAAAAGGTTAACTGTAGCTTTAAAATATCGTCAACCAATAATAATAAATGATTTTCTGTTATAATTATAAACTTTAATTTTTTCCCACTCAAGTTCATTATCTTAATGGATTTAATTCATATAATTAGTCCGATAAGTTTTAATTTATTCAATCGTACGAATTAAAATATCAATTAAGAAATTGAAAAATTCAATTTAATTAAAAGAAGAAAAATTATCCTTACAGTTTATTTATTCTTCCGCGTGGTTCTTCGTTCTTTCAAATTTTTTTCCGGTATTTTTTTTTTTTTGTATATTCAGCGTAAAATCGCCTCCGATTGAGTAACTTCGTACTCCTACTACCTGGAATAACAGCAAACCACTAAATTGGAATACAACAACGACGTCGACTTTGTAGTTGTAGTCCACGTCGTCGTCGTTGTCGACGTCGAGACGACGAGGTCAGCGTCGTCGTCGTCGTTTTTCATATACTGTACAATGAAATATCGTCAAATATCGGTAATATTCGATCCATCAATCAGCATATTTCAATATTGTCAATAAACAAAAGAGGACAAAAAAAAAATGGTTTGTTTTCATGAAAAATTTGATTCATAAGGTTGTTGATCCCGATTTTATGTGTTCATTATGGACGGACGCACGCTATTTTGGCCGCTTATTAAATTTTCAGATTCTTAATGCAAACAATGCGTGTTTAATATCGAAATTGAGTTTTCTTATAGAATAATATTATCTTTATTGAGTTGATCTAATTAACAATTGAGAAATTCTACAATAAATACAGTCGAAACTGTGTACTTTCAACTCGATATTTTGAATTCAACTCGATCATCCCCTCAAAAATAATCAGCCAATCAGAATAATCCACTGGTCATTCGGATTGGCTAATTGTTTTTTCACACATTTGGGAGTACTGGAGAAAAGTTGAAAAGTCACGAGCTCAGTCTCGGAAAATTGAAAAACACAGACTCTACTGTAGTTGAATTCAACTAATCTAAAACTATAATCAATATATCCACGTGTAATATTCTCTGGTAATAATTTCTTGTTTTATTCGATAACTAAAAGCAGAATTTATAGAATGGTCCTATTAAATTTGAGCATTTAATTTTAACAACTTTGCAAACTATTGAAATTGAGATTGTAAGCCGGTTTACGTTATTTATTGAACGTCCAAATGTCAATTATGTGAAAATTTCCGAAATTGTAGAATTTCTAACAAAAAATAAGGTCTTATAGAAAGTGTTTCCGTTTTATTGTTATTGTCGTTTAAAGATCGTGACATTGCAATCTAAACTGGGATTATTTCCAAATGTCTATACAATAAAATTTAAGTATTTTGAAATTCCTCAATATTCTATAAATAAATTTTTGAAAATTTAGTATTTTTTGAATATTTCGTAAATAAGTTGGTATTGTTGATCGTCTTTTGTTTTTCAAAATTTAAAACAATACCAACTTAATTTTTATGAGTCAATATAAATATTTGTAAAAAATTTTCATCAAATTTCTCTTAAACAGGTTGAAAACGTCCCATCCGTTGCATTTATATATTATAAAGCTACATCCGGCTTAAGAACAGGTGGAGAAGCAATTTAATACCTGATATGACTATTTAACCTACTGTATAACATCAACAAATATATCCAATTTGAATGTTTTATTTAAAAAGCAAATGAACACTGTGGCTGTTTTAATTATCATATAAAATTTAATTTACTCATTTATTGGATAAAATATTGAATATTTAATTAAGTTGGTAACTTGATGCCGTTCTATTGTTTGTATTATAAATAGGTGTGCCGCAGCCAACTATACGTGTTGAATTTAATACAACAACAAGGTGGATAAGTGGGGATAAGATCGATAGAGGCGAGAATCGCTCGAATTTCGCATTGAATATGATCGATATTGTCGACTTTATTGACATTTGAACACCTGGATAATGGGATATTTTATATAGAAGCGATGGTATCAGTTGTACCATAAGGTCATTGATGCTTTATTGAATTTTGGTTTTGTGTCTTTCGAATAAAGAAGAATTGGAATAGAAAATATGGTGAAAATTCTTGAATTTCATTGAACCACAGGTAAATGACGTGCTTTTCAACGAGAAATAAACAAATTAAAACCATCTATTTTCGAAAAATTGACTATTCAATTAATTAAAGTCAATTGATGTTTCAATTATTTAATCGTTTTAATCGACTATACAGAAATTGTGTCAGTTTATTGTTTATCTTCTTAGAACGTGATGTATTTTTTTGTAGGAAAAATGTTGAAATTTGTTATGAAGTTTGTGAAATATTTTAAAAAATCTAAACCAACATCAAATCAACCACAATGTGCACAACAACAACAACAAACATGTGAAAATACAACAACGAAACCATCACCAGAAATGGTTTCAACACAAACAACGACAACAACGAATTTATTACGAAAAATACTACCATTAGCCGCTTTTTCATTAGCTTTTGCTGTTGTTATGACAATTTTGATGCTATATATGGATAATACTGGTAATATTCTATAATTTTGATTATATTCATTGATAAAAATTGATGAATTTTTAAGCTATGCGTCATCACCAATTCCGTTTGAATATGAGTCAAGATTATGAATTATTAAGTGTATCACAAGATAATCCACAATTAATCACATATATACGAGAAGTACATTTACGACCAGCTATTGAGCCCCATCATAAAGCGATAGAAACCGAACTAGAACAACCACCAGAAGATACAGCTTATGTTTTGAAACTTTTAAACAATAAAGTAAGAAAAACAAATTTCGCTTATCTATTTAATCATTATAGAAGAATTAATTATGTTTAGTTCCAATTTATATTATTGTTCATCTTTGGTTATGTTTTCATCAAGTAACAAAATAGTCAAAATTTAAGCTGTAGATGTGAATTTTTCATGGAAATTTTCCAGGATTTGCGATAATATCTCTATTTGTTGAGTTTTCATAACAAAAAAACGAGAAAATTCCCATTTTTTTTATAACAACGCTTTTAGGTTATGTGACTTAACCTACAAATCTCATCATATTTACAGAAATCAATTACAGTTCATGTTCTTATTCATTATTGAGCGTATTTAAAGAAGAATAGTTTACTTTCCTGCTTTTCGGTTATATTTTTGAAATAGCTCGTAATGGGGGTGTTTTTTTTGTGTTTTAGTCCGATGGTGTGTTTGTGGAGTCCGGTGCCTATAATGATGGTAAAACATCGAAAACTGTATGGTTGGAAAAGAAATTAAATTGGCATGGTTTATTGATTCAAGCTGATACACGTCATTATTTCAGTTTGCGTCGTCATAATCGTATAAAATCTCAAGCAGTACATGCCTGTTTGAGTTCGATGCCATATCCAAAAGAGATAACGTTTCATCAAGAGAATGATGTAAAAATCAATAGTATAAATACGAATAGTATAGTAGATGATCCTGATTGGTTTCCAACACGTATAAAATGTTTTCCGCTATTCTCATTATTATTAGCAATAAACAAAACACAAATTGATTATTTAAGTTTGGAAACATCTGGTACTGAATTGCAGGTATTGGAAACTATACCATTTGAACGTGTACAAATACAAGTAATTGCTGTACATTTATATGTGAATGATTTAGAAAAAGATACAATTAAGAAATTTCTAATAGCTAAGAAATATAAATTTATGCAAAGTTTCAATTCAACTTTTATATTTATGTTGAATCGTATCAAGATTTAAATTATGAAGACTGATTTTTTTCATTATTCTTGTTTATTATTATCATTAATTATTTACACATACAATTAGATTTACATCATTCCTTTGTGATACAATTGAGTTCTCCCAGGTTTAATACTACAGAAAAATACTAATATTTGTGGAATTTAGATGATAATACACAATATCTAAAAAAATAGTGCCTTGAATAAGCGCCGCATTCCTATAATTTTACAATTTTTGTAGCATTCTTTTGATGCATTTATTTTTAAGTTAACCATTTTTTTCGGTTGTTTTAAGAGGAAAAACTTAGAGTACTTATAGATTGTTTATTCGTATTTTTCATGACAATTATTTTGTACTTATATTACACAATTTAGAGAAATAAAGCCAGTTCAAATTTATATATTCTGTCTTTTAATTCCCATCACTGATCACTGATCACTAAAATCATTTTTATGTTAGTTCATTAGGAACGTACATAGATGGCAGGACGGTAGACACTAGACCATAGATAACATTATATATATATATATTATATATAGTATATTATGTTATCTATGCACTAGACTACCGTACCATAGATAAACCGTACTATCAATTAATACTACTGATATCGATCAGTCGTATTAATTGGGATTTTGTGAAACAAGCCTTTTATTTATCTCAAATCGATAAATATTTTGATTTTAATCAATTTTTTGTTATGAAAGGCCTCATTTAGTGATGCTCAATCTTGGTGCTTTTTTTAGAAAAGGTTGGCATAATTGTTGATGACATTTTAAGAATTAAACTTCAAAAATTTGTAAAATTTCTATTCATTCAAGATATTTAATTGAATTATGTTATGAAATTATAGTGCTACCTTACATTCATCCACTCTCGCAATTGATAATCATAATTTTAATTCAATTGTTTTTTAATTTTTGATTTTATGGTTAAAGTGGTTTGTGACGTCAAATTTTGATTATACAAGACCGTGAATTAATTGGTTAAATTTCTATTTATCCAGTATAAATATTAACTAACACTTTCTCTCAAATTAAGCAAAATATAAAACTGTTTCAAATATGGTAGATATATGAAAGAATAAATTACAATAATACGATTGGTCGACATTGATTTGTTGGAGTTCACAAGTCCAAAGTTCAATAAATTACACTACGTTGACGCAGCATTTTTATTAATAATTCCATTCATTAGACGTCGGTGCTATTGGAAAAAAGCTTTTTGATAATAATAGTAATGTTATAGTGATGGCGCCAAATTATAGTAAATATTTAACACGTACCAATACAATCGGTGCAGCCGGAATAGCATCCGCAATCTTATATTTATATTCAACAAATAGACGAAGACATCATGTCAAACATAATCGGTAATTAACATTTGAACAATAGCAGAATTGAAATTAATGAATTAAATTGATTTGATTTAGAACAAAACAACCTCAGATTGAAGAAGAGATCAAATATGTTATATCAGAAAAGAAGCAAGATGCTAATACTGGTAAAATTAAAGCTCAAGTTGATAGAGAGTTTTTCAGACAATTATACCGATTGTTGAAAATTCTGATACCTGGCTGGACGTCCACAGAGAGTGGTCTATTAGTATTAGTTGCCTTAAGTCTAATTTCACGTAGTGTTTGTGACTTATGGATGATAAATAATACTACAAATATTGAAAGGTAATTTGTATGATTATATGCAGAAACTTTAGACTTTGAATTATTGTCTCAAGGTCGAAAAGTCTATTGATATCATTTGATTGTTTATATAGAGTGGTTTTTTTGTTGCAGTGCAATTGTTTCTATGGATAAGCAATTATTTAAGAAGCTTCTAGTTAAATATATTTTGGCATTGCCATTAGTAGCTTGTATTAATAATTTATTGAAATATTCGATAGGCGAATTGAAAATTCATTTACGTACAAATATGACACAACGTTTATATGGGGATTATCTGAAAAATTTCACTTATTATCGCCTATCGAATTTAGATAATCGCATAAATAATGTCGATCAATTATTGACAACTGATGTCGATAAATTTTGCGAGAGTGTAAGTGATTTATATTGTAATATAGCAAAACCAACTTTAGATATCGGTATCTATGTTTATAAATTATCATCAACATTAGGTGGCAATACGCCAGCATTAATGTTAGGTTATTTATTGATATCAGGTAGTTTATTAACATATTTACGTCGTCCTATAGCCCGTTTAACATCGAACGAACAAAAATTAGAAGGTGAATTTCGTTATATTAATTCACGTTTAATAACAAATTCGGAAGAGATAGCCTTCTATAACGGTAATTTACGTGAAAAATCAACATTATTAACAAGTTATAATAAATTATTACAACATTTACGTAAATTTTTGAAATTTCGCGTATTTATGGGCATTATTGATAATTTAATTGCAAAATATTTTGCTAGTATTGTTGGTTTTTGGGCTGTATCATTACCATTTCTATCAATAAATAATCAATTATCGAAAAATCAACAAAATGAACGATCACGTTTATATTATACATATGGACGTATGTTGCTTAAATTAGCTGAAGCTATTGGACGTTTAGTATTAGCTGGACGTGAATTGACACGTTTAGCTGGTTTTACACAACGTATCACACAATTACGTCATGTTTTGGATGATTTAAATAATGGTAAATATGAACGTACAATGGTACAGAATTCGGATAATTTACAAGCTAATGGTAAATTCATATTTCGCAATAATATAATTAAATTCACTAAAGTACCATTAATAACACCGAATGGTGAAATTCTAATAAAAGAACTAACATTCGATATACCAAGTGGTAGAAATGTTTTAATATGTGGTCCGAATGGTTGTGGTAAATCATCATTGTTTCGTATATTAGGTGAATTATGGCCGGTATTCAATAATGGTGAAATAATCAAACCGCCACGTGGTAAATTATTTTATGTACCACAACGTCCATATATGACATTAGGTACATTACGTGATCAATTAATTTATCCACATAGTTATGCTGAATCAAAACGTCGCGGCTGTAATGATAATTTACTAATACAATATTTACAACGTGTCGAATTAACTTATTTATTAGAACGTGATATAAATGGTTTAGATGCTATTGCTGATTGGTTAGATGTATTAAGTGGTGGTGAAAAACAACGTATAGCTATGGCTAGATTGTTTTATCATCAACCACAATTCGCTATACTAGATGAATGTACTAGTGCTGTTAGTGTTGATATTGAAGGTAGTATATATAATTATTGTCGTGAAGTTGGTATTACATTATTAACAGTTTCACATCGTAAATCATTATGGCAACATCATGATTATGTTTTAAAATTTGATGGCAAAGGCGACTATGTTTACGAACCAATTCACAATATCACTGATCAATTTGGCTCTTAAATTGAACGTATGTCTTAGCTAACACATAAACACATCACTCTTCCTAATACAAGCTACTTCCACAAAGGCTCTATAGTTGATTATAATTTTTATGTGACTTAAGTAACAGTTTGTCCCAAAGTTGACAATTTATAATAATCAACTGGATAAATTCGAATTTAATTTAAAGAAACTATTTTTATAGATTTTATTACAAGAAATTGTTGGTGTTGGATTGTATTATTGTTTTGTTTATACTATATATTTTTTATTATTATTATTTAATAAACAAATTTAGAAATCGGCAAAATACGTTGAATATCCCCTAGTTCCTAAATTAGTTAAACCATAAACATGACCACTACCAGGTAATTCGTTACGTTCATCATTCGATAAAGTATATTTCGATGTTGTTACGAATAAAATTTCGAAATTTCTACCACCCCATATTAATGAAGTCACATATTTCGCCGGTATTGGAATACGTTTCAATAATTTACCATTATTCGGATTTATTTGTATAATTGAACCGCCATTATACAATGCAACCCATAAATTATCATCAATATCGATCGTCATGCCGTCAGGTACTGCTGTTGTTAAATTATTCCGATTCAAATCGAATAGAATTTTAGGCTTTCTAATCAATCCATTTATATTATCATAATTAAATTCAAGGATTTTTTGAGTTGGTGAATCAATATAGTAGAATTTTGTATTATTGCGATTCCATGTTAAGCCATTACTTATGTTGACTGGTCGAATTACAGGATCGACTTGTAGATTTTTCGTTATTCGATACAATGTACCTTGATTGATATCCAAATATGTTGAATTCCTCTCTTCGTGACCTTTTGTTCCTATTTTTAGAATAGTGAGAGATTTTTTACAACTATAATTTATGATATTTACCAAACCATAGGCGTCCCATTTGGTCGGCTTTACCATCGTTCAATAAATTCGTGGATTTTTCGTCTTTTAATCCAATTAGAAATGTTTCTTTGTAATGTTTAGATGTTCCATCCCATTCGATTTTGTAAATTGATGTATTTATACTGACAATCAACTGATTTGGGTCTGATTTTAACGGTATAACTGGCCCAATTTCGCCGTTTAAATGTATTGAATGGAATTCATCTGTTAAATAATGATAACAATACAAATCGCCACTGTGTATATCGACGTAGTATAGAAAATTTTTCCGGTAATCCCATATGGGACATTCGCTATGTTCAAGTGATTTTCTCGTTATTTGATACAAAGCTGGCCTACCAGGAAATCCACTGGAAATTGGAACAAGCCCAATCAATATCGTCATAATTAATGGGAACAACATGATTTTTACTGATTGTTAATGAAATTTTGCCTCGACTACTAAAATTTCAAAAGTGCTTTTTTATAAAACAGCTCAGCCTTGAAGTTGAGTAGTAGGGGGCTCAATATCTGGAGGATAATCTAAAGTGGCCTAGTGACGTCCTCATTGCATATCGTACTGTATTAGTCAATTTTCTAATAAATTACAATTATAAAAGAAAATCGATTATTTTAGCCAAGTTGATTTCGTAACCAGTTGTATTGAGATTTCTCAATTCGAAAACCCTACCAGCCAAGGGCTGTTGCTTTCGTTGAGTTCGATTCAAACGGAATCGAGATGTTGTAATGAACAGTATATCGAAGAAAGGACCGCCCCATATTACCGAAGTCACATCTCTAACTGGCAATTCGACGATTTTCAATAATTCTCCTGTTCTAGAGTCGATCTGTATAACACAATAACCATCGAAT
>JAZBGZ010000465.1:16995-27341 GCA_037414795.1 Stenodera caucasica | reverse complement strand
TGATTTGTTTGATAACCGTATAATAAAGGAAATAAGAAATAGCCAGCGACTTGATTGAAACGATTAATATTGGAAATTTGATTCAATTTTTTATAACTTTCATGATATTTAGTTTTCAATTCTAAACGTTGTCGGATTATTTCTTCTGCTTCTTCTAAATTCGGATTTTTATTACGTTTTTTAATTTGTTTCACCCCTTTATTATTATCATTATTAATATTCGATAAATTCACTGCCGATTCTGATAATATATTCAATAATAATATTCGATAACTAACTGAATATTTACCAATTTCACTATGAATTTGTTGACATAAAAATTGTGTACTCGATTCTGGATAAATACATGTGATTATAACACATGATTTAAATACAATTTCATTGAAATTTTCAACATAAAAACGTTGTTCTAATGTTGTTAAAATTTGTAAAAATTCCAAACTTAATGTTATATCATCATTTGGTAATTGTTGTAATAAGAGATTTTCACAATTTTTCAAACTCATTTCAAATAATTCACCATCTTGTGTTTCAATCAAAATTTCACGTAAATCACGTAAATATTTTGGTGGTTCTTGTTTACAATATTGTTTATTATTATCTTCAATATTGTAAGGTTCTAAATCATCATCTGAATCCAATTCGAAATCATTATTATCAATTATTATAAGATTATTACGTTTACTATTAATAGATTCTTCAATTATTATATTTTTAGGTTCTTCAATTTGTTGTTTCAATTGTTTATTATCAATTTTTTTATATGAAATTCTAGATTGTTCATCGATCAATAATTTCAATAAATCATCAATATTGCGTTGATGATTTCGATCAATTTTAAAATACTGATTATAATCACAATTATATATATTTTTCAATTTTTCAACCAACTGTTTATTATCATCATTCATATTATCATAATCAAATTTTAATTCAATATCTTTCCGTTTATCATCGTCTAATTCTTTGTTGATGAAATTGATAATAATTTCCCCAGTTATCATACCAATAACTCTTAAATTACCATTTGGACATTCTAAATGTATTGGTAGACCTTGATAAATTTTCTTATCGATTATTTTCAAATTAGTATCGTTTAAATTATTACAAGTTTCGAAAATTTTCGTTATAATAAGCAATAATTTCGTTATAAATAAATGATGTTCAATACTTGTATGTTGTATTGATGATCTATTTGACCATACGTCCAATAAATTTTGATATAATTTGAATAAATTGAATTCCGATGATTTTTGTAGATAAATAATCAAATTTATTATTAAATTATTCTGTTGTCGTTCATTTGGAAAATATAATAATAATGGTAATTTTGTACATAAAATAAATTTCCAATGTTCATTATTATTAATCAAACTTTTATCTAATATTGAGTTTATGTGGAAATTTTCTGGATTTAAATCGCGCAAAATGAAAATTGCTAAAATTTCAATAGCTTGATAATCAAGATTTTCAAATATATTTAATAATAATTTCTTATATTTCTCTGGATTATTGATCAAATTATTTGCTAAGATTTCAATAAATATTTTCATATTGTCTGATTGTTTATTTTCATGGTAATTTGTTAGAATTTTACTCAATAATTTAGAAATTGTTTCATAATCTATACGATAATCCCGATCGAACTGTAATAAATTTGCGAAAAATTCGAGTAATTTTAGGAAAACCAAAATTAAAAATTTACAATAATTTGCCGGTATAAAAAAATCAGGAAATTCAGTTTTCAATAAATTAGTTATACGATTAGGTAAACTAATCAATAATTGTACGAAATCATTATCTTCTTGTTTATCATCATCTAATAATAATAATAATAAATTATCAGATCTTAATATGAATATTAGTAGGTTTGAGGTAACTTTTAAATTCTTCAAAACAATTTCGAAGCTTGTTCGATACAAATAATAATCATCAATTGAAAAAAAATCAATAATCTCTTTATAAATCTCTTGTTTTTCTTTATCCATCGGAAAATTTCGATTATCGAATGATTTCATCAAATTTTCTAAGATTTCCTTATAGATACTTTTATAATTTTTCAGATTATTCGTATCAATATGTAAAATTTTTTGTATAGTAATTGGTGGTATTAATTTCAAAATTTCTTGAATTTTAAATAAAATTTCATTAATTTGTTTTTCACTAGTAATTTTCTTGATATTTTTTAAATAATTTCGAAAATTTTTCAATTGTTCTTGTAATTCTTCTCTTATATTATTATTGATTGTTGCTTTATCTGTAAAGGGGAAATTCCGAATCAATTTCCCAAATTTCAATATAAACATACGCAAAATTTTCGCACTTGTAGACAATTTATTATTATTATTATTATTAGTATTTTGTTCAACTTACCACTATCTAATAGTCCTGGTGCTGTTTCAAGAAGACTTTGATTATTATTGCCACTTCCACCGACTACCGGTTGAATATTCAAAGAACTGAATCCAGATAAATCACCCAATAAATCAGTTGATGGTTTTTGTTGTTGGGGTATTTGTTGTTGTTGTTGTTGTGTGACCAATAATGGTGGTGAATTCAATAAATTTAATCCGCTATTGGTTGTTCCTAATAGGTTTTGTGTTGTCTTAGTATTTTTTTGAGAAAACGCAGAACTAAAATCGGCAAAATCATCATCAGATTTTTGTTGTTGTTGTTGTTGTGTATTTTTTCCACCAAAAGCCGTCTCAAAATCACCAAATTCCGTTATATTATCTTTAATATTAGTTTTATCATTATTTTCAACAGCTCTTGGATCAAAATCATCTAATAAATCTTTACTGTTATTATCATCAATTGTTGGTAATGGACTTTGACTAGGATTACGACCAAAATTTGCAGCTGCACCTAAATCAACTTTTTTCAATAGTTTTGTTTGTTTTTTTGGTGAATTTGTTATTGTTGTATTCAAATTAATATTGACACGTTTATTATCTATTGTTGTTGATGATGTTGAATGTGTTGGACTATTATTTGTTGAATCATGATATTTTTTGGTTGGTTCCGTATCACTTTCTTCACGATCTATATCATAATCGTTCTCATCGAAGGAACGTTGTTGGTCTTGATAACGATTCTCATTATTATCCCAATCATGATCAGCGTAATCACGATTGTGTGAACGATGCTCCTCCCAACGGTCTGCCGAACCTACAATTTTCCATATAAATTGATAAATGTGAACTGGAAACTAGAATAAATAAAGAACTAACCCATTTTCATGCCAATCGTATCTGAGCTCATCCCAATATATTTATCTTTATTCTTCTTCGCTTTTTTCCTTTCTTCTCTTAAACGATCATCATCTTGTACGAAATCGATCATTTCTTTCACTTTATGTCTTATATTAATACCTTGATCTTTACCAATATCATCGATATAACTATAATTTTCTAATGAACGTAAATCATATATATGTTCACGTGCTGATGTAACAACACGTTCTGAACCATTTTTAATTAAATAATGTAACACTAATAATGATTTGTATGTTCTTCGCCAATGTTGCTTATTATCTTGTAACATACGTTTCCACAACATCGACATTACTTCTGGAAAATGTTCATATGTAAATGTTGAATGTGCCAATTCTTGCATTATTTGTCCAGTTGGACCCCATGCTTCATCATTGGTTGCTTCACGGACTTTTGCTTCAATTTCTGTATAATTCATCACAACATTTGTACTAAAAACAAATTTTAGTTAATCCTAGCAAGGTAAAATTCCAGACAAAAAAAAAGAAGTTACTTACACCTTATCTGCAAGCTCCCGCACTTTCCACATACTAAATATATTCTCCATTTTTATACTATTTATTGAAAATTTATTGATTTATAGTCTTCTATTTGTTGAATTAATTAATTATAATTTGAAATAAATGGAAATATTTAAAGTTAAAAAAAGATGACTTGGCCACCACAAATACAGTCAGCCATACTTTCTAAAAATTCCCCTACTACTTTACTGATTGCGAAATATACTCATCTCACTCTTTTATCAATTAACAATATATAACTGTCTTTGTTATAATTAAGGCCAAAAGAATTACTACATTATCGACGTTTCATTGCGAAAATTATTTTATTATTAATTGTATTTCAAAATTTAATTGTCCATTTTTCTAATTGAACAAATTATTTGAATACCTTTAGTTAATTGGTTTTTATTAAATTATCATCATTAAACGATTTTTAATATAAATAAGTTGGAGAAAATTGTATCTCAAGGTTGGTAATCGAAATGTCAAATGTGAAAAAATTTGACGTGTTATTTGTTGATAAAGTAAACAATTGTATTATAAAAAAAAAAGTTAATTTATTACAATAATAAACGTTTGCGATAAATAAATTGAAGAAGAATTACGTTCTTATTGATATTACAATGAGCCATGTTACAATTTTGGCGAAAAACAGGTTAGAATTACTGTTGTTTAACCCTATCATTATTTATGAAATTATTCTAATTATTTCAGAGCAAAATCGTTTAATTTCAACAAATAATCAACAAAACAACAACAATGTTGATATTGAGGATAGTCGACTTGAAAATAATTGTAATCAATCAGCAAATTCTAGTCTTCTAATAGCGTTCGAAGAGGACGGATTATTTGACCTTAGTACGTGCCATCATTATCTAATAATAACTTTAAAATCAAATTAATATTAATTTTTATTAGGTGATTATTATGAGTCAGTTAAAGCGAAACGTCATTCACTTCTACCACGAACATTACAAGAAGTGTTAAATAATAAGGATGTGTTGTATCATTTTATAAAATTTATGGAATCACGACAAGCTTCCAGTTTAATCAATTGTTGGTTAGATATCGATAGATTTGAATCAAATTTTAATCAACAACAAATTAGTAAATCCACAAGAAATTGTTTAGTTGCAAAATTGGACCATGACAGTTTATCTGTTAGTACAACAACAACAACTACAGATTTTGATTCGATAACAACAGATTCTAATAGTTTAAATGAAATTTCATCATCTGATAATCGGATCATTTATAATAGTACACAACAATATCAACAACATATTGATGAATGCTGTGATAGAATAACGGGTGATAATTATGAGCATGACAGTGATGATAATGATGATGACGATGATGAAAGTATTAGAAAGAACGCTTTAAAAATTTTCAAAAAATATCTATCACAAGAGTCAGACAATTATATAAATTGTATAACAGATACCTTACGTAATGAGATAATTGAGAATTTATGTAATGAAAAATATTTTTGTTTCAATACAATCAAACAATTAGTATTTAATATAATTGACAAAGAATATTTACAAAATTTTTTAACAAGTGATAATTATTGTAAATATCAAATTAATGTATTAACGAATGATCAAATAATTCTAGATGATATTTTATATAATGAAACGATATTATTTTATTTTATGGAATATTTAGAACAAGAAAATATAAGGAATTTATTAGAATTTTGGTTGTCGGCGACGAATTTTCGAAAACAATACGAAGATCAAAATATCGATTTTGATAAAGTTGAAGCACAAAATGATGCAATTATAATTTATGACAAATATTTTTCATTACAAGCGTATTATCCATTAAATTTAGGTAATAAATTACGTATCTATATAGAACAAAATATATGTAATGAAAATGGTTTGATTAATTTGAATTGTTTTCAATTACCTATAAATATTGTTGAATATATTTTAGATAAAAATTATTTGAAATCGTTTCTAAATTCACAATTATTCTATAAATATTTGACTGAATTAATTAATTCTACAGAAACGAATTCAAATTATTTGAATTTAAAATACAATAATGATAATTGCAGTAATAGTAGCGGCAGTAGTGAGAAAAGTTTTAATACAACAACAACAACAAATAGTACCTTATTTCTAGCCTTGGAAATTGATAATAATTCAAATAATAATAATAGTAATATAAATAGAAAAATTAAAAGTAAATCGAAAGATATGACAATTGATATACGAGAATTATCAGATCCTAATACATTATGGAAACGTAAAAATTTGAAGAAATCTTTAAATTGTGGTTTTATAACTAATTATGGTAAATTTGAAACTGATTTAATACCACCAGACCGTAAAGAATTCGGTATAAAAAATATAATGAAAAAATTTATCAATACAATAGATGAACAAGAAGAAGAGATGGCCTGGCAAATAGCTGAAATGATCGTTAAAGATGTCACTAGTGTTACACTAAAACAAAACAATACCTAATTATTACTATTATTATTATTTTGTATTATTAGATCTATAACTACTTAATTCTTAACAAAATAAATTGGGGTGATGGAAAAATGGCTCAAATTGTATAAATTTCTAAAGAATATTTTAAAAAATCCTAGTAGTTTTTATTGTTATTCGTATCAACGTCATCATTTTGTTAATATTTTTATCAATAATTTAATTTTTGTTTTGATTTTAGCTCTCTGTAAATAACTGTAAAGATTTTTAATAGAAAAAATACAGTATGTTCAACCAGTTTAAATCTACTCACCTGAAGTTGTGAACGTTTTTTTGTATTTATTTTTAAAGAATTTTAATAGCTTCCAATTGAATCCTGTTCTTTTGCTTATCAATATTCAAGACTTTAACTTCAATATTATTACCAATTGATAAGTTGAGACCATTGGTTTTACTTGTGTGGATTAAACCATTGGTACCAACACCTATATCGGTGAAATAACCAAAATGGGTTATATTTATAATACGTCCAGTTAATAGATCACCAATTTTTAAATCTTGTATATTTTTTATACTATTTTTAAATAATGGTTTTATATCACTTAAGTCATCACGTAAATCGTGATTTAATGGTTTCGATAAACAATCGAATATTAATTCTAATGTTTCTAAATTACAATTTAAGTCTTTCGATAAATTATCTAATTTCGATTTATTATTGTTGATTATTTGAATAAATTCGTGTTTTCCGATATTATCGACTGATAATTTCAATTTTTTCATCAATTGTTCTGCAATATCGTACGATTCTGGATGAATATCGGTACAATCGAGTTTTGTGGTTTTTTTGTAATTTTTTTTGTTCATTATTGATGGATTTATACGTAAAAAACCAGCACATTGTTGAAAGATTTTCTTACCAATTCCGGCTACTTTCAATAATTCTTGACGATTCAAAAAACCATCATTCTCATTACGATATATAATAATTTGTTCGGCTCTTTTATCAGAAAGTCCAGCAATGTGTCTAAAATTGATCATTTGCGAATTAAAACCAATCAGAATTGAGAATTTTAAATCGTACACTGTGATTGGTTCGAGACTTTCGATAATCAACAATCAACGATGTACGTTCATTTTCAACTTACTTCAATAAACACTTTGAAGCTGTATTAATATCAACACCAACAAAACTGACACATTCTATTACAACTTCATTTAGTAGTTCTTCTAATTTTTTTGTTTTTAGATCATGTTGGTACATTCCAATGCCTAAATGTTTCGGTTCAATTTTGACTAATTCAGCTAACGGGTCTTGAACTCTTCTAGCTAACGATACTATAAAAATTGAGAATTAATCAACGAAATACGTTAGCAAAATCGGTATTACCAGCACTGATAATGTTCGGATCTAAATCGGGGAATTCTTGTTTAGCCACTTGACTACACGAATAAATTGAAGCGCCATCTTCATTAACAATCATATATTGTAAATTATTCGTATGGAATATTTTTTTGTTTATCAATTTCGTTAACCATTCCTCGAATTGTCGACAACCTTTACCATTACCCAAAATAATTAGATTACAATTGTGTTTTTCTAAAATTGCTCTCAATTTTTCCACGTCTTGATTGTTATTATTGTCTCTCAATGGATAAATAACGCCATAATCTAATAATTGCCCCATTGATGAGATCATTGCTAATTTACACCCGTTTTTGTAGCCAGGATCAATACCCAAAAGTGATTGTTGAATTTTCACCGGCGGTAACAATAATAATTGTTTTAGATTTTTCGTGAAAACATCATAAGACGCTAATTCGGCCTTCAATTTCAATTCTTTACGTATTTCACGTACCAATAATGGTTGCAATAATCGTTGATAACAATCTTTTATGGATGAGTCTAGAATTGATTTCCTTTCTTTGGAAGAATTCGTACTACGAATCGCCCACTTTTTTTGACAAAATCTCTGATATTCATTGGAAATATATTCGGGTATTATAATTTTCACCGATAATACTTTCAAATTTTCACCACGATTTATTGCTAAAATTTGATGTGGTTTGATGTTTTTAATCGAAATTTCGAAATCACTATAATTATCGAATTGATAGTTGGTTGAAGATTTCGCATTTTTCTTGGATTTCAAACGGGAATGCCCTTCTGAACGTCTAAAAATTGATTATTAATTTTTTAAATCATTCTATCATTTGTCGATATTACAATTTTCTCATTAATGTCAATAGTTCAGTATCTGTAGAGATTATAGATGCAATTATATGAGTAATTCCATTTTGTACATTTTCTAAATTAGACAACTCCTTATTATCTTTTCTGATGAATTTCGATAGATCGACTTTTACATTCGGATTGTTTAAAATATCCAAAGCGGGTTGTTCCAAGCCCAATTCTTTAGCTCTCTGTGCCAAACTTCGTTTATTCTCCGGTTTATAAGGCGCGTACTGAAATTAGCTGATCAAATTAATCAAAATCTTTTCAGTTAAACAATCAACTCACGATGTAATCCAATTCTTCCAAAGATGTCGCAGATATTATCGATTTTTCCAAATTTTTACTCAATAAATTCGATTTTTTCAATGTCTTCGTAACATTAACGATTTTATTCTTCAAATTAACAATCTCTTCGTAGTTCTCTTTGATATTGCGTAAACTTTCTGGTGTTATCTCGTTATCACCACCGCTGATTAAATTACGTCTGTATCTGATAATAAATGGGATTGTATTACCATCGTCCAATAATTTAACAATATTTTTCGATACACTTTTTGTTAGATTTTGTTGTTCGGATAATAATTCTTCAACGGACCATAATGGGGTTACCGACTCCTTATCAATTTTTAAACGTTTCTTCTCATTATTTGAACCCCAATCATCATCAAAATCGTTAATTTTACGTTTCTACAATTAAAATAGATATTAATTTATTATGAAATTGAAAATAACAATAATTATTATACTTGTTTTGGTTTCGACATTTTTAAAGGTTATGAAAATTCAAATGGCGCTCTAAATCTAGCAATATCACTGTTACCAATATGTTATAATGTCATCGTAAATAGTGAAAAAGCGACATCTGTTATTGAGTAGATTATAGTCGGTTTTAATTCTATCTGAGCTGAAACGGTATAGATGGCGTAAGCTTACGAATATAACAATCGCCGCTCATTTTTAATATATGGACAAATATCAAATATTCGTAAAATTCATTTGATTATAATATATTTTTTTATTAATGGCTAATAAAGTCTGTGAAAGTTGAATTAACGAATTCCCAGGTAGAATTACTGATAAAAATCAGCAAATTTTTCGAATTTTTCCCCGTTTTTATGGTCTTCAACAATGTGCCGCACACATACCCAGATACTGGAAATTCCAACCGACTTCGTAGCTGTTATAAATCGAGTACAAGACGCAGTTATTGTTGTATGTCTGGGGAATCCCTACATAAATTGATTTTAATTGAAAATAAAAATGCAAAAACGAGCATTATTGTTGAACAATAAATATACAAAGTAATCGAGAAAATACAATGAGTATTTTTTTCCGAACAGAAATTTTCCAAAATGAATTCTTCAAAGATGACTGAATTTCGTTGCAACCTTGGAATTTTGCACAGATCTTGTTTAGGTTTGAAAACCCCAAATCCTTCGAAATTGATATTACTCACGACTTTACAGTCGTTATATCATCATTTTACGGTTATTAATCATTAATTTAACAACAACAAACGTTCAGATTATCTTAGTTTTAATTTAATACAATAGGTACATCGATATTAGATAACAAATAATTGGATTTGAATTATACAAAAAAAAATGAGCGAACATATGTACAAAATAATGTGTTTAAGGACAACAAAAATAAATTACAACAGAATTAAACTATAATTTACAGAAATAAATGTACTAAAGGGAAGAACGAAAAAAAAAATGATGATATTAGTCTTGACTGTTAGACGTTAATTCCTTATCGACTGATCACAGTTAGTCAAATTTTTGGCAACTTTTTCCATTCATTCGTTTTCTCTTGTTCATCTTGTCATCACTATCTGGGTTATCTGTTAGGCGAAGAGACTACCGACTGCTCCTCTTTCTCTCTCTCT
>JAZBGZ010000464.1:0-37487 GCA_037414795.1 Stenodera caucasica | reverse complement strand
TAATGTTTACTTTATCAATATTATATTTTGAATTATATAATGACAACATAAACTGTTATTGTTGATATCATATGTTTAGTCTTGAAAATTTGCCTAATGGTTCCTGTTAGATTTTAATTGGATTCGAACATAGTCCAATTTTGTAGTGATTACAAAATTTATAAACAAATTTAGTCATATTATCGATTCTCATTGTATTGTTAGAAAAAAATTGGCGAAATTATCAACAAATAATGATAGATCGAAATTTTGGAGTTATTGTTGTTTTAACAATAGGCGAATTCGATTCATCTTTGCAAGTTGAAAGACGGCATTGTTGTTGAAGTGATTTGGCCTTCGTTCTATTTCGCGAGAAAAAAAATAATTATTTTCGATGAATAATGTAAAATTTTTTCATCCGTGATGACTGTCATTTTTTCAAAAATTTCTCCAAAATTAATTGTAAGATCACCTGATATTTCGTACGTCAATGAATTTGACCCAAATAAGAGAGGAATAGATTTATTTTTTTTTTGTAGGTCTTCCGGGAAGTTTCGCAAGCAAATTTCGTAAGCGCTAACGGTAATATGATTAATCAAAGTCGATGCGCGAAAAAAAATTATCACCTGATATTTCGCACGTCAATTAAAGTTCTCAATTGATGAAATCACACGTTTCGAAAGTTTTTCAATATCTATCGAATTGTTTCTATAGAAACAAATAGAATCTCAATTTCCACTAATCGCTGAAAATTTCGAATTTTCAGAACGTGAGGAATCGAAGTTTAGTTTATTCTCATTTTTGAGATAGTTATAGATTGAAAAATCGCGAATATGTATGTTAATTTTAGGCTAATAATTCTCTCTAGTTAACTCTAGAGATGATTTTTTTGAATGCGGAAAGTCTGATATTTAAATCCGATTTTCCAAACATCGATCAAAATTGATTGTTATAATTTATTTAAAGTGGGACTAATTTTATTTTATTGTTTATTATCGTTGTGATTTCCGTCTTTTTTATTACATAAACACCATTAAAAATCCTATAATTCTGGAATCTCTAGTGTGCATTATAAATAAATATTACAATGAATTAAATAATTTTATTTTTTACAAGACAAATAGGCATACTAAGTACATTATCTTTTCTTATCGGTAATGTCAATGTCAATTTTAATTATTTCAATTAATTAAAGAAAAGAAATTTTACTGATATTTAAAAGTAACATAAAAAAAAGAATCATGGCCATAAACTTTCAATTGTAATCAATGTCAATTATTAACAAATTCAAAAATTATTGTTAATGTCCGTATTTAGAAATAATTTCAAGAAAAAACGTAATAAAATTTCACACATCAAGGTCTATCCGCCTACAAAAACTTCAAATCAACTTTTCAATTTGTTCAAATAAATAAAATAGAACCTTTCACATAAATTTAGTGAAAGTTTTTAATTGGAAGAATTTTTTTTATTAGTAATTAGTAGGTGTGGACTGCTTTATTTTTCGAACTATACGTTTAATCGAAATCAATGAATTAAAATTGTAATGAATTAATGATTTTATGAATCAATTAAATAAATAATGCGAGTAATCGTTGCTACCTTTATCGTAGAAAAACAGTTCAAGGTACAAGGTTGGCTTATAATTGTCGGAAAATTAGAATTTTCAATTAATATTATTGTAATTTGGTATTAATGCAGGACCGGTCCCAAAAAACTTATACCACTTAAAATAACTTATAATTAATTTCCATTTAATTTGTAAAATTGACTCAAAAACGGTGAAAATAAGCGGAAATATCCACCACAGATAAGATACTTTATATATAGAAAAAAATATATATTAAATGATAAATCGAACGTTCCTACGAAATCCTTGTCGTAACCTTGTCTGAATTTCGACCTAATTGTAAATATGGAATTCGAACATTTTTGAAAGTCATGATCAATCATCAATTATTATTAATTAATTATCAAGCGAAAATTAAATTAATTGATGATTAAATGTTGTTTTTTTTTTGTTACTTAGGGGATGGCTTTTACATGGGAGGAGCGCCAAGCTTTAGGCATCCATGGCCTATTACCGCCCTGTGTTAAAACACAAGAAGAACAAGTTCAACATTGTTGTATGTGTTTGGAACGTTTAGAAAATGATCTCGATAGATATATTTATCTTATGGGTTTACTTGTAAGCCTTAATATTTTTTATAGTAGAAAAATTAGACAAAAATTATCTGACGAATTTAATTGAAATATTTAGGATCGCAACGAACGTTTATTCTATCGTTTGGTAGCTGAAAATGTTGCTGATATTATGCCATTAGTTTATACACCAACTGTAGGTTTAGCATGTCAAAAATTTGGATTGGTCTTTCGACGACCTAGAGGCCTATTCATTACTATTCATGATAAAGGGCATATTTACGAAATTTTAAGAAATTGGTTAGTACAATTCTTTTTTATGTTAAGATTCTTTACAATTAATCCCGGATAATTTTAGGCCGGAAAATGACGTCCGAGCTATTGTAGTGACAGATGGTCAACGTATTTTGGGCTTGGGTGATTTGGGCGCTTACGGTATGGGCATACCAGTTGGTAAATTATCGCTATATACAGCTTTGGGTGGTATCAAACCGCATCAATGCTTACCAATCACTTTGGATGTCGGGACCAACACTGAAAAAATGCTTAATGATCCTTTATATATTGGATTGAGACAGAAACGTGTAACTGGGCAACAATATGATGATTTCGTTGAGGAGTTTATGCAAGCTGTTGTCAGAAGATTCGGCCAAAATATATTAATTCAATTTGAAGATTTCGGAAATGCTAATGCTTTCCGATTATTAGGTAATCAATCAAATTGAATACACAATTACAAAATAATAATTCGCTTAAATTCCAGAAAAATATCGCAACAATTACTGTACTTTCAACGATGATATTCAAGGAACGGCTAGTGTTGCTGTTGCCGGCCTTTTGGCATCATTACGCCTCACTAACAATCGTCTTTCCGATAATGTGATGCTATTCCAAGGTGCTGGTGAAGCATCTTTGGGTATTGCTGAATTATGTGTGATGACCATGAAATCAGAAGGGACTTCCGAAGAGGAGGCTCGTTCGAAAATCTGGATGGTAGATTCGCGTGGTTTAATTGTTAAAGATCGTCCAGAAGGCGGCATTACCGGCCATAAAGTCCATTATGCTCACAATCATGCTCCAATTAAAACATTAACAGAAGTTGTTAAAACTGTCAAACCATCAATATTGATTGGAGCTGCAGCTATTGGTGGGGCATTTACACCTGAAATTTTAACAGAAATGGGTAAAAATAATAAACGGCCAGTTATTTTCGCTTTGAGTAATCCAACTAGTAAAGCCGAATGTACAGCTGAACAAGCTTACCAATATACGGACGTAAGTAAATTATAATTAATACTAGAAATATTTAGTAATATTTGTGAAATTTTAGGGTAAATGTGTTTTTGCAAGTGGTAGTCCGTTTGCTCCTGTAACTTATCAAGGACAAACCTTCCATCCTGGTCAAGGTAATAATTCTTATATTTTCCCTGGAGTTGCTTTGGCTGCGATTTGTGTTGGAATGCGGACAATTGGCGAAGATATCTTCCTAATGGCTGCAGAGGTAATTTCGAATTCTTGTTCAAATATCTAAAAACTAAAAGAACAATTTTAGGCTTTGGCTAATTTAGTGACTGAAGATGATTTGAATAAAGGCAGTATCTATCCACCATTATCAACAATTCAAGATTGTTCTGTGAAAATTGCTAGATGTCTTAGCCAATATGCTTATAAACAAGGTATAGCCAGTGTATTTCCGGAACCGGAAGATAAAGAAGCATTTATACGTGCCCAAATGTATAATACTGAATATCAACCAGCTCTACCAAGTATTTATTCATTTCCAAAACTCTAATTCAATTCAATCAACTGAAAGAAAAAATTATTTAATATATTTGTTGTATTTAGTAAAATGAAGATGGTTTATTTGTTTTTGGCTATCGTAAATTAACGATCAGTTTTTGTAAATTTATTGTTCAAAATAAACGTATTTTATTTGTTTACAACCCACTTTTTTTTCAATTTTACGAAAATGAATCAGCGGATTTACCACCCGCAAATAAAGTACCCCATAGACGTGTAGTTTTGTCTTAGTTCAGATCAAGTTTAAGTGTATCTGTTTGCAGATTTTTCTTGGGGAAAATTGCTATAATTTTTGACAGACACATCGTAAGTTTAACTTTAACTCCTATGTAATTGTTAAATCGGTGAGGCACAAAATTTTTGAATAATCACTCAAGCGGTTATTGTCCTTTTTTATAGTAAATAGAAAACTGTACTTTATACTCGATATCATAGTAAACAATGTACAACAAATGCAGACTTGATAAATGGTCAAAGTCAAATTATTCATGCTCGAATAATGCGCTTTGAACCTCAGAATTCCCAAAACGTTCAAATTTATTAAACGGATTAGGTAGTAAACCTAATTTATATCTAGTTCGTTCTCAAGGTAAATTTCAAGTAGTCTTATTCGAAAGGAAATTATCAACAATCAACTGAATAAATTATAATTTTTATGAAAATCAACATTCATTTTGATAACATGACTTTATTTAATTCTCCTATAAATATCTCTTTCGAAAACTCACTAACATAATGGTACAAGTTTATGTTTAATATTGTTAACTATATGTTTAATTCTACTATGTGCAAATAGATCGTAAATCAAAAATTAGTAATATCGGCTAAACCGTTCAGAACTTTTTGTTACGTACATTATCAAATTGAACATTCCACGACTAGATAGTTGCTAGATTTGTATAAAATAAAGAACGTTGTTCATGTTGAATGATGTCTCAATTATCACAAAAATTTATGAGAAAAACATATCGTTTTTCTGAATGTCTTATAAAAAATATAATAAAGTTATCCTTAATAAATATCGATCGTTTCTTATCTTTTGAGAAGCTACATTTGCCACACACGCTTATGTGAAATTTTTGTTTTATATTTGTAATTTGTAAAAAAGTGAAATCGAAAGTTATTTGTTGTAGGTCATATGTACAATTATTGAGTGTGTGTTTAGCAACATGACGATTTGGCCGGTTCTGCTTCAATTAAATTAAAATCCAAGCCGTTAGGCCTAGCATAACCAATTTTAATACCATCCCAGCCATCTTCAATTTTATATTCACCACTTTGTATTCGATTATAAACTTCTTGTGTTACTAAACGAAAGGCTTCTTCAACATTCATACCATTTTTGGCTGATGTTTCAACGTGGAATATACCATGTTGATCGGCGAATGCTTTCGCTTCCTCTTTTGAAACTTCTCGTTGACCACCATTATTGACTAAATCTAATTTACAACCGACTAATGAGAAAACTGGTCGATGTGGTTGTATATGACGTCGTGCCTCTGACATCCATACAGGTATATGTTCGAAACTGGCACGATTACATATATCATAAACTAATAATGCACCAACTGAATTTCGATAATAGGATTTTGTTATTGAACGAAATCGTTCTTGACCTGCCGTATCCCATAATTGCAATTTTATTCTTGTACCATCTTTGACTTCGATTAAACGTGCGAAAAAATCCACACCCACTGTCGGATCTGATAGCTACAATTATTTATAATGAATATTGATAAATTGAGACGTAATTATTATATTTATAATACCTCCGCAAATTTGCCATCAGTGAAATATTTTAATAAGGAACTTTTTCCAACTGTACTGTCGCCAATTAAAATCAATCGAAACTGATAATCGAAGATCGGTTCAACCATTTTATTATCGTTCTCAAAACATCACACTTTTATTTAAAGCAACATATATTTGTTTTTTAATAATTAAATTGTTGTAATAAAACACACAATTGACATATGATTCTAGATTGGGGAATTTTGATTTTGATTGGTAACAAGGAACGAAATTCCAATGTTGCCAGGCTATCTCGTATTTTAAAATAGAACGCATTTACTAAACAAACATTTGAATAAAGGCAGAATTGATAAAACTGAAAATTTATCAAAGTAACAATAATGGAATAATTATTTTGATCGCACTTATCAATTGAGTGTTTTGAAATTGTTTGATTTGTGTTAAAAGTTTGGCAATGGTGTAGTTGTAGCTTCGTCAATATTCGTCGTTTGCGAATAGCGCTTGCGCGGTTAATTTAAAAAACCGCCCCTATAATTTTATTATTAGTATTATAGTTTGAGGGTGCCCCGCCCTTTGATTTGTCAAAACAAATAATAGAATTATAATAAATGAATTTATTGTTGAAAAATGGGTGATGTCACCGGATTTTGTGATCGTATTGGTGACAATTTATCTGAATTAGGAAAATGGTAATTTTTCATAAGACTGTATTTGTAGTAGAATTATTTGCTGTAGTTTTGATTGTTTTATTTTGTAATTAACTTTTTGTAGGTGCGTCTGGCAGAATATAATTTTAGGTCAATTTCTTTCATTATTATTATGTGCAATAAATACGTTAGCACATTATATAAATACAGGATCATCGTCTGTATTACCAACAGGGCAGTCCTTCCCACATTATATGTTTTTGTGTGCAATTTATACAAGTTGGCTTGCATTTCGTAGAGGTGATAAAGGACTCATCTCTATTATTAAGGCTAGAGGTTGGCGTTATCTTTTGCTTTGTTTAATTGATGTCCAAGCTAATACATTGATGAGTACAGCACATCAATTCACAACTCTAACAAGTATACAGGTTGGGGGCTTTTAGATCCATATCATTTGTTTATTTATTAGGTGATTTTTATGGCTTTCAGTTGCTCGGTTGTGTAGCGATACCTGTAGCATTGGCATTAAGTTGTCTGGTGCTTGGTGTACGTTATCGCATGGTGCATATTATCGCTGTTTCTGTGTGTCTCATGGGGGTAGGATGTCTGGTTTGGGCCAACATCGAAGACACCAAAATCGATGGTACCATTTTTGGACCCCATCAAAATATCACCGTCAAAAATCTGATTAACAATCAATTCAAATTGCAGGCAAAAATCAGCTAGTTGGCGACATGTTGTGTTTAGGTGGAGCTGTACTGTTCGCTATTGTAACAGTTCTACAAGAATTATCAGTAAAAAAGACCGATATCGTTGAGTATTTGGGCCTTTTAGGCTTGTTTGGAAGTATTCTAAGCGGCATACAAATGCTACTATTAGAAAAACAGACTCTGATCACAGCAACATGGAAAAGTTCAAGTGCTCTATTATCATCATTTTCAGCTTGTCAATTCATGTTTTGTACATTTTCGTCGATTTTTTTGATCAATATGGGAACAACAGCCTTACATTTATCCCTTTTATCAGGGAATTTTTATACATTAATTGTAGGGATATTACTTTTCAATTACAGAGTAATTATCATGTTTAATCAATTAATTCAAGGGATAATTATTCCTTATTTTCAGTTTCATGCCTTATATTTTCTATCTTATACATTATCAATGACTGGTGTTTACATTTATGCGATTAAACGAACACCACTTGCTGCTCAAACAATACCGCTAACGAACCAAACAATTCAACTAAATAATTCAACGAACAGGTAAATTCTCTTGAAATAAACGATTGTATAAATTTCCCACGTTTTAATACTCGCCAATCCAGCAATAGCATGCGATAGTACCTAGATTAGTTCGATAAAAAAGCTCTAGATGGCTAGTGAATAATTTATCGATTCGTTTCAGATCTGAATGTCAATTGAGGGAACATATGATTAGTGATAGTCCTGAACGTACAACTGAAATTTTATCAGCTTTTGGTACTTTAAATAGTAATGATACATTTCCATTGAGTCACAGTACAAATACAACATTCACATCATTTTATGGTAGTCATGATGTCCTCAATTCGCAAACAACTAGTGCTTGAATCTTTTATAAAAAAAGCACCATTGTCGCAGAAGAAATTTCTATTAAGGTTAATAGAAAAATTTATGAAAGAAAGAAAGCTTTTTGATTTGTAAAGTTTTAGGCACATTTCAAAAAAGTTATTGGAATCTCAAATTTATTAGATGGTTTGATTATTCGAAGTTTATTAGAAAATTGTTGTATGTAAGTAACCGAAAATTTTGGTTGTGCGTTTGATAGAGTTATTTTAATTTTATGATTTTTATTGTGGAAGTCTGGATTTATTCAACGTATCAAAAAAAGCCGAGATTTGATTATAACGAAGTTCAAATAACTTTGTATAAGCGATCTTTTTTATATTTATACATATAACACAAAAAAAAATTATCTACATCTTCTACTTGATGATTACTAAAAGAAATAATTATTCAATTCAAAAGAAATGTAGATTTTACTCAACTTTTAATAAAGTTTTTATTCGACTTCTACTCAAAAAAAACAAACAAACTAAAATAAAATTAATTACTTTCATTTCCGCTCTTGTCCGGTGACGATGCCCTTGAACCTTGATCACTACCTGATTTTTCCTGTGATGGTGATCGACTTCTTGAAACACTTTTTCTCGGTGAACCACTTGGTGATCTTGATCTACTATTTGATTTAGATCGACTACGACTATGACTTCTTGATCGTGAATTACTATGTGATCTTGATTTAGCTTGACTTTGACTACGTGATCGTGATCTTGATTTACTTTTTGATTTGGATCGGGATCGTGATCTTGATGGTCGTTTTGAATTAGAACGTGATCGACTTCTTGAATGACTTGGTGATTTGGATCGACTGCCTGATTTTGAACGGCTACGTGATCTAGAGCCACTCGGTGATCTAGAACGTGAACCGCTTGCTGATCGCGATCCCGAACGAGAACCACTTGCTGAACGAGAACGTGAACCACTAGGTGATCTAGATCTCGAGCCACTTGAACGTGATCCGGATCGTGATCGTGAGCCACTTTTCGATCTTGATCTTGAACGGGATCGATTTGTTGATTTTGATCGAGATCTAGAACGTTCTGAACCAGAGGAAATTCGTCGTTTACGACTAACACCAGTATTACTTTCATCACCACTTGCGATTTTCAGTTTACCATCGTCGCTATCATCTTCACTTGTTGAAATTGTTGCTTTAGAAACAATACGACTTTTTTGTTTGGCACTCAAACCTTCTTCACGATTACGTCCCCGTCCTTCTCTACCTTTTGTACGTTTTGTTTTCGGACGATCACTATCTGAATCGGATCGGTTTTGGCGATCTTTACGTTTTTTACCACTACCACCACCTGTACGGCGTTTACGTTCTTTACGATCACCGCTACGTTGTCGTTTACGGCCACGATCTTTCTTTTCACGATTCTCACCACTACCGCCTCCACCAATATTTTCACGATTTTCAACATCACTACCTGAATCACTAATATATTGATCTCTACGACCACGTCCTTTACTTTTAACTCTTTCAGCTGGTAGCTCCATAAATAATAAAGCATTTTTAGTTTTTTCTTTATATTCTTGTCGTTTCTGTAATAATTGTTCTTTAGTAAGACGTATCTCTTCTTCAACTTTCTTTTGTTCTTCTAATTGACGCATTTTAAATGCCGTACGTTCATCTTCTTGTTTGCGACGCAACAAACGTTCTTCTTCATCAACTTTTCTAGCTCTAGCAACATGATATTGAGCTTGTGATAAAAGATCTTTACATTGTCTAGCTTCCATTGCAGCTAAAGTTACATCATAACCGACTTTATCACCACTTTCTGCAAGATATGTAAAATACCTATTCGAGAAAAATCAAATTAACCTTTAACAAATGATAGTATTAGAATAATACAAACTTTAAAGAAAGTCCAAGTTCGTGTACTGCTTGCAAAACAGTTTGTAGAGTCGATTTTTCATCTTTGAGAATAAAAGTTGCAAGTCTTTGCAAAACTAGAGCAATATTGTATAACAAAACCGTATCATGAGGCGCTACTCGTCTAGCTTTCAAAAGTACCATTTTTGCATCTTTCAATTTTGATGCTCTATAATACGCTCTAGCTAAATATTGTAAGACTTCAACATTATTATATTTGAAGAATTTCCTCAAACAGTTTTCGTACTGAAATTATTAATTTTCTATTTAATTAATTTGATGAATAATTGAAATTATTACCATTTGTATAGCACTAACGAATTGTTTTTGTTCAACATAAATATGTGCAATATTCAACCATACATCACAAAAATCAGCTGTAGCTTCACGTACTTGTGCAAAAATATCTCTAGCTTCATTTACAGCACCTTTATGAGCTAATACAGCACCAATACCATTAGCCGCCCATATATTTTTCGGATCAATTTTCAATACTTGTTTAAACATTGATAATGCACGTTCTTGATGACGTTTTTCACGTTCTTTATCTTTTGTTGGTTGATGTAATGTTTGTAACCATACATTACCTAATGCTATTAATGAATATGAATCTTGTGATGATACTTTTAATATACGTTCATATTTTTTCTGTCCAGGACCCCATTGTGCTTTAGCTAAATGTAAATTACCTAATAATGACCATGCATCTGGATGTTCTGTATTTATCATTAATGCTTCTTTAAACCAATCAGAAGCATCATAAATTTGTCCTTTATCACGTGCCATACAACCCAATCTTAAATAACAATCAACATAATTCGGATGTTCTTTCAATATATCTTTATATAGTTTCTCCGATTTATCAAATAAGCATAATGCTTCGTTTAAACGTGCTAAATTATACGTTATTGTAACTGATATTGAATTGTAATATTGTGGGTCATGTTCAGCTTCGGTTTTAGCACGTTTTAATGCTTCTTCTAAATTCTTTTTAGCTTCTTCTAAATTATTCAAACGATAATGTAATGCACCGACATTATTTAAAATTTCTGTTGGTATATCAGCTTGAACATCCTTTTTCAATATTTGTATAGCTGTACCATAAGCATTTAAAGAACCTTGTAAATCTGATTGTTCCAAAATTTGAGCTAATTCAATCCATGCTTCTATATCATCAGGAAATTGTTCTGTAACTCTTTTTAAATGATTCTTTGCTATATCTCGTTTAGATTGTGATGAAGAATTTGCATATAATGATCCAAGAATTTTCATTGTTTCATAATTACCAGGTTGAGCTTTTAACACTTTTTCGAAACATTGAGCCGCCTATTGACAAAATTTCACAATTATTTTCAACAAAAATTTAAAAAATTCTAGAGAAATATTACATTTTCTGTATCTCCACGATAAATGTACATTTGTCCTAGACCAAAATGTGGTAAAACAAATGCTGCAGGAGCGAATTGTGTTGCTTGATAATAATACTGGAAAGCTTGATCATAATCGCCTTGTACATGGAATGCTCGAGCTAACTGATAACAACTCTCAGCTCTCATTGCTTCATTTTCTGTATTATGGAAGGCGTGTAATGCTAAATGTTGAACTTTACTGTAATCCTATCACAAAATAATAAATTTATTACTGACAATTTAAATTATAGTTTGACATTATTACTTTTTTGAAGAAAAAATGGTTGGCTAAATGGTTCAAAACCATTGGATTTGATGAATCAATCGTATAAGCTTTCGACAACATCTGTACACCACTACGTATCGATTCTGGTTGTTGTTGATTTAATTTTAAAATAGCTAAACCGACAAGTGCTCCAACACATAATGGGTCTAATTGTAGAGCACGTTCAAATGCTAAACGTGCCTTTTCTTGATTATTCAATTTCATAAAACAATGACCCATACCAAGACGTACAGCAGCTGGACAATTTGGATTTGTACGTAATGCTTTTTTATAAAATGCTAATGCACCACGAAAATCTTTTTTATTATATGCAATACATGCTTTACCCAATAATGATGGTATATTATTTGGTGATTGATTCAAAACGAAATTGAATTGGGCATCAGCTTGCTCCATTTTATCACCTTCCAATAAACAGAAATACGCTCGTCCCAATAAATGATTCTAAAATTATTATGATTAATTAAATGAGAAATTATATTATTGTCAATAAATGGGCCATACTTGGTCGTACATGATGATTTTATCTGCTGTCGTATATAAAACCGTAGCTTTTGTGAATAAATCGCGTTTCTTGTCTTTATTTTTCTCTCGATTAGCTTCTTGCACATAATAAGCAGCCAACATATCCAATGCACGCATCTGATCTTTTTCATAATCACGATAATCAACATTTGCATCAATACGAGATGTTTCCAATATTTTGAGAAAATCATCGATTTTACTTTGTTTGTAATATTCCAACTATTATAAAATATAAATGAATCGATTGATTAAAAAAGTTATTTTATAAGTATAAATTTGATATACCGCCAAATTAACCCAAATATGAAGTTGACTATTCTCTTGTCGTAAAATACCAAGAACCTCATCACCTTCTGGTAATTGATCCGCATCCAATTCGATAACCTACGATAATGTTACAATGAAGAACAATATTGTTGGTATTAATTCAACTAACCTCATCGGTATCCCGAAGTGGGATCTCTATAGTGTTCGACATTTTGTAAAATTCGTTTAATTCAATTTGAAAACATTCACAAACAGTATCATATTTGATATTTATAAACGAAAAAATTGATCAAATTGATGGAAACTTTTTCAATTTCACGCGTTCACAAACATTTGCGTCCGAAATGTATCGAAATTGAATGTCAAAAACCAATGCTACCAACTGAAATAGATCAAAGTCTCTAAATGTCTGGCGCGTTATTTGAATTGCCACTGGAGCTCGTTATATATAGTGAGTCAAATTCGACTTGACTATTCACCCTGATTCGCTAATTTGCAATTCGAAAAACTGTAAATTCACTCGAATACCTCAATTTTGTATAGCACAATCTATGGGAAATATAAACAAATTTTCAGTGGAAATTATAATTGAATTGTGTTAATAGTGTCGACTATCAATAATGAAAATAATAAATAATAAAGTTTTTTACAAAAAGTTCCCTAACGAAAAACAAAAAAGCAAGTGAGTAAAATAATCAATTATTTTAATTGATACTATTTTGATAAGGAATACAAATTTTGTGTACTTTCAATATGATTTTTTATTTGGGTAACATTGGCTCTCAAAATAACGTTGAGAGTCCCTGATTTTGATGGAAAGGGGTTGTTTTGAAATAATAGCGAAAATTAAGCGAACAGTAAACTTCATCATCGTTTAATTCAGTTTGAAAATAATTTTGATCAACCCCTGTGATTATTCGAGACGGTGCATAATAAAACTATATTTTCGAACGGGAAATAATGAAGATTAAATTTCAACTTGATAGAAACTGTTTTCCATAAGAATATTTCAGCAGTCCGTTTCCCTTTCTCTTTATTTTATGATATAATTTCCCAAGTTCTTTCAAACTTCAACAATATCATAGTCCATTTTTCTTCGAAGTATACGTCTAGAATTCAGTTAAACTTTCCAAATTTGTTAGTGATGATGTTCGAGAAAGTAAGATATTTATCTTCACTTTTCAAGAAGACTTTTCTGATTATTGTTATTATTATTATTATTTAAGAGCACATAAACATTTTTCAATTGGATTGTTTCAACTGAATTTTAATTAAATCAAATCTATACGAGAAAGGTGCAATAATTACTTGAAAATAAATCATTTGCTTGTGTTTTTTTTTTTTTTGCTTCACTCGACTCACCCCCTATACTGTCCGTACGATTCTCTACTACTTTTACATTCTCCCCCTTATTATTTACATATTGTGTTAGATGCGTCGGGATACGATGAAGCGGGAATAATTTCACTTCAGTAGAGGGATGATTGTGAAATTAAAGGATAGACATAGTTGTATTGAATAAGGATAGGTATATAGGAGACGTCGGCGTCGGTAAAGCCGACCGCCACTGCCACTATTGGAATAGCGTCCCTGTTTTGTAGCGTCGTTGTTACAGTTCGCGCCGAACACGCGTTCTTTAAACTACCAAATTACCGGATAAATTACGTTGAGTTGGTTTCGTTATTATTTACGATCTATTTTCAAAAATATTAACGAGAAGAATTTAATTGGGGGTTGTTGAGGCGGAAATTTTCCAACTTTATAGTTTTTTGATTATTTTCATCATCATCAACATTATAAATGTGGTCCTTTGGTGATTATCGTTCAGGTAAGTTGATAACAATTTTCTTGATAGAGGAAATAATGCATTAGGGGGTTGATATATCGTTAATAAGGTTTATAACTTTGAATAAGGGGAAATTTGACTTTATACAAAAGTTATATAAAAGTTGATAGCGTGCACGTTAACAAAACTCAAATTCACGAATTTGTAATTTTTTCAAATTTCTAGAATAATCTAAAAAAATTACCGGCACTATTTTAACTAAATTGATTGGAATTCCTGAATTTCAGTTATCTTTGTATATCTATTGAAGTCGATAAATATAATAATAAATTGTTTTTTGTTTTGTAACTCCATCAATATAATTTTTATGAATATTTCATGAATTAATTAAAACTATAGTTTTATCGGTGAAATATATAACCGATTAATTATTGAAATTTATCTTTGTTGTTCGTTGTTTTTTTTTTTTTTTGTGATTAATTTGCGTATTTCCTGCGAGTATAATTTTTTTATTTTTGCTCGTAAATCCTCTAATAAAAATTCCAATTTCAATTCAATTTTACAATTCAAATGGAACCATTGCCCAAAGTGGCTATTTATTATACGGTCATTGAACAGTTTTTATTGTTATTTTTTGATGATGCCACCCCCTTTGACAGTTTTATTGGTTAACTGAAATAAAGACGACTGTTAAGTCGAATTAAAGAAATCGACAAAAATGAACATTGATAAGAAAGACGTAATTGCGAATATCTCCAAAAAATGAAATAATTAACAAATATAATCTAATGTAGAATCAATAATACAATACATAATTAATTTCACAAAATTTTAAATGGTTGTAACTTTGTTCCATTGGGTCCCAAATCTAGAGAAATAAAAAAATATTTTTTAGTTTTTAATAGTTTTTTGTCAAAAATTCGATTCGGTTCAACAATTGTAACATTGAATCATTAACAATGATTTATCGATAATCTCATTTCAACAATTAATTTTAATTAGAAACAATTGCTTGAATCTAGAATTACATAGAATTGGAACATCAATTATTCTAATTTATAATCGGCACGAAAATCAATAGGGGAAATTCGACAATTTCAGTTAATCAATTTCCATCTTACGTTGTCGAGAATTATTTTTTTTCGAAGAAATATTTCCGGGAGTTTATTAGAATCTTAACAAGATTGAATTTTATTTGTTGGAAATTTTATTTAGAAATACTAAGGATTTTCATGATCATTTGTCATGCAATATGTAGTTGGCAATCTTATTTATTACAAGGAAAATCATTAAAGAAAACTGTATTTACATAAATGCAAGTACATTTCAAGAATTGGAACGTTCACTTGCAATTTATTTTAAGTTCTACGTAACCAACAAGATTAATGTAGTTGTTTTATTTCCATTAAGCTTTTTCAACAATTTAACATTTCTATGTCTTATATCTTGAAAATTCCGGTCAACATCTATAAAAACGATCCATCTTTTTTGTTCTTATATTTTATTGGTTCTGTGAAGTATTTCTACTCAGTTTAGGAACAGTTATGTCTGTCCAAAGAAAGTGATTTTTTTTGACAAAAAAACCATAATTTCGATGTAATCCGGTCATGGAACAACGGCGTTTTTTCAATTTGGGAAACTAAGATCTGTGTAAATTGAACCACGTGTCAGGACAATCATATTTCATATTGAATTATTGTTTTGCTATCGCTGATTTGAATAGATAAGTTGGAAAAATGAATTTTTCAGTCAGTTTCTTTCAATTATTTGCTTAATTATGATCTGTAAAGTTTTATATAATTTTAGATTAAGATCAAAAGCTCATAAACTATCGGGTGTTAGTGGTTCAACTGGTCCGTAAACTTGACGCGCTTGGATAACTGACTGCAAGATTTATTACAAGTCGGTCTTAAGAACATTACATTGGACCATACATTTTCGGTTGTTATAGTAACGCGATACAAAACAAAAACTGCAATACAGATCGATTTCCTATATAATTAACAATTAGAAAGAGAAAGTGACCGAAAACGATCCATTTGAGTGTGTAGCGAAATGATTTGATGAGGCTGAAAAAAAATTTCAGGCCAATCTTATTCGAATTGCTTTCAACAAAAACAACTTCTCCACACATTGTCACGACATGTTATGATTGATTCAAGTGATAAGGACAGAAAAGGACCTTTAGAGACTTTAGATAAATTATTATTATTATTATAATTACAATTGTTGAAAGTTTTCGAAATATTTCGTTGTAATTTAGTAGAGTTTTGCTATTATCTATGATAAAGTTCTTTATTTTGTAGACTTAATTTCATGATTGAAGCGTAGACGACTGAAAATCATTTCAGTGTAAATAAAGGGATTGAAATCTGAGAGTTGAATATTCGAAATTTATGTGAAATTATAAATTCAGAGATGTACTTTTATTAAAATGAAGTACTTGTAGAAGATTTTTTACATGGATAAATTTACAAGAATTAAAACAGACTAATGGAACTTCAGAAATCTACCAGACAATAGTTCAGTTTTATTAAATTCTTCAGATATGAAGATAAAAACTGAACTATTCCCAACTATTTTCTAATAATAGATTCTGTTCTATTGAAGTAATTTCCAATAGTTGTGATTAAAATTAAAATTTTAATTAGAGGTAATTGTTTTTTATCTTTCTGACTAATTTCCATTGGAGTTAAATGAAAGATAACCAGCTCGATAGCAACATGAGCAAAACAAAAGATAACATTGGCTTTTTAACGATTTGTTGTGTTTTCACGGGTTACATTGTTGGAATATCTCTAGAAATTACAGTTTCAGTAACGATTAACAACAATTTCGTTATACAAATCCCCCAGTTCATATTTATGACTTTTTCAGTTCAAATTTTCCATTTGTTTCATGACTACAAGGTTAATGTTCAACTGTTGTTTGGCGGGAGAAAGATCGAATTCTAAGATGAGAATTTTGTTATTGTTTTAGAAAAAAAGGGATCTTTGCGATAACTTATTCTTAGAAAATATAGAATTATTATTGCTTAGGAAAATCAACAGATTCTCAAGAAAAATTAGCAACTCGTACTTGACGATGAATAATTCATGGCTTTCCATGTAAACACAGCAGCTCTTCTTTGGAAGTTGCCATTTTTTGTCATTTTTTTTTTTTGTAGTTTTATGAATTTCTAATGTCAGTAACAACCGTCAAGAATTCATTAGAGTACTTAAATTCATTATTCTGAAGTGCTAAATATTAGAAATTTTATATCCTTTTATCATTTCTGTAATTGATTAAAGCAAAACTAATTTTTATCTTTGATCTGATTTATAAGAGCAAAAAATTTATTCAATCTTCATAAGTTCGTCGAATTCGAGAAAATTGTTGTTCTTCCATTATTTCTTCCAATTTCTCACGATAGACGTATTTTATTTTGATTCAATTACTTGTGAATTGATGTAAATTATCTAAATCTTTCTCATGTTGTCTTTTCTGATGGTTGAATTTTGTATCAAACATTTTCGTTTCGGGGTTAATTTATACAATTTCCATTAAATATTATTCATAAGACTCTCAGTATAACCCTTTCAATTATCAAAACGATGAAATTCGTAACGGATTACCGAAATTTCGATTAAATTTACATCTCTAATTTTAATTAAATAACGATTAGAGACTTGAAGTTCAAAAATTTTGTGAGATATGCGACATTTTACCAAAATTCAAATATTATACTGTGACCTTTTATCGAAATAATGTCGAATCCCGAAGGATTTCATCGAATTATTCAAGAAAATATTAATTAGTTGCTTTTGTAAGAAAGTTTACGAGGCTAAATTAGCATTTTGATAATTAAGTAAAATTTCAACTAAAGTCGCTCAAATTGGTTTCTTTTATCACTTTAGTTGCTCATTTTTCGAGAAAATAGGTAATTTGGTAAATTCATTTGCTAGAGGTCTCTTTGAATATGAATAAACTATATTTTATTATTTTTTTTCAAATTTTGCAATAAATTGTGTTATATTTTTCCATGATTCTATAACAATAGTTGGGAAATCACAATAGCTCCAATGTTTTCGAGAGAATAGAACCGTAAATTTATTTTATGATTTCACAATGACCTTTTCTCTCAAATAACTTGATATTTCCTGTATAACTAATTTCTCATTATACATTAAAAAAAAAATAGTAATAATAATAATGGCAAAATACGGCAGATAATTAGTTTTTATGTTGCAGTTGATTCTATTTACAATTTTTCAAGATGTAATTGTGAAGATAATGAATAAGTTTTAATTCATTTTATCGTTATAATTTTTTGAAATTATTACCGCAGTTTGTATTATACTGCAGTTTTGTGAACATAATGCAGAAAATATGTTGCCATGGTGAATTCTCCAGAACTTATTAAAGTTGAAGAAATAAAATATGTCCTGGTTTCAATTGTGAGAAAAATTCTGCAAAATTCATTTTTAAAATTTTTTTAATTAAAAATTTTCTTACTGAAATTTACTTAGATAAAGAAAATTTAGGAGTTATTCAAGGCAGCGTGGCCGAGCGGTCTAAGGCGCTGGTTTTAGGCACCAGTCCGAAAGGGCGTGGGTTCGAATCCCACCGCTGTCACATTTTTTATTTATTATTTTATTCATCAAATCAAATTTTCCCTCTAAATATGAAAATTATTTCATGAGTTCTTATTTATCAATTGTAAGTGTTTCTGATATTGTAATTATTTGTCTGATTTTTCTACACGATAGTATTGTTTTTAATTTTTTTAAGGTAATATCAGCGAAATATTAATCAATGCCATCTTGTTATTAAATTTTTTTCAGAGTTTTAGTTGAATAAATAGCCGTTGTTTGTTTTTTTTCTTTTAGAAAAACTCTGGGAAAAAATTGTTTAATAAGCGTGTCATGTTTATGAATACCAATCATCAAGAGACTTAGTTTATCTTTTTTTAAACATAATTTCAATGAAAAGTGTTGGATTTCAAGTTATTTTCCTTAGAAATTACTAAACTCAAGTTATAAACGAAGTTTAATTCTCAATTGTAAGATCATTCTTTTAGATTTTGCTCTAATAAAAATAGAATTGTAAGAATTTGAATTAATTGAGAAATGGATGATTCTTAATTATAAAAGAAGAGTTTCGTAATTCATTGTAATCAAAATGAAGATTATGCTAATTGATTAATAACTCAATTTATTTCCACAGTAAAGTTGAGAGTATCAGATAAAAACTTTTACCAAGGGTCCTTTGAGCAACTCATCTAAAAATCCCCCTTCAACTTGTCAAGGCTATTTTTCCATCAAAAAACTTGAGAATTATTCAAATTTATGTTGTATAATTTTAAAGATGCAGTACAGTAATTAAATCGTTCGTGTTTAAAATTAAACGTCAAGCCATCCAAAGGCCCGAATCATGGATTTATTTATTTACCAGAACAATCTTTCTCTCCTTACAACACTTTCTAGGACGATATAGTATAAATATATACATATATATGTATAATGAAATTTATTGTTAGGCTGTACAAAATTTGGTGTTTTAGGGGTGGTGAAAGTTACGATACAAAAAAGGGGGATGAGACCCTAACAAATCACTATCTATATTTTCAGTCAATAGTTTTTACTTGCAGTTGATATTATAGTAAATTTATATAAAATCCTCTTATTTATAATTTATTTATTGATAAGTAGTAATTTTCTACCGGAAATTCAACACAAACAGTAACATCCCCTAATAAGGGTGAAATAGTTATTAGAAGACACGGTAGGGTGTCGTTGTTGTTCTTGGAGAAAAGCAATATTGTCAATATTCTTTAGGCATGTAATCGAATATTTTTGAACGGAAATTAGACATTTTGAAATAGATTTCATTATTGATTTTGCTTTATTAAAATCAGTAGCTAAGGAATTTTTTTCAAAAAATGTTTGAGGCTCAAGTTTGAGTGTCTCTGTCTTTAAAATTTAAAATTCAACCGCTATAATCGATTATAAATTGCAAATCTTCAATATTCCTTTATGTCGAAACAGCAATAAGCTTGATTGACATCTCAGATTTTTTTTAGATCTATTTTTAATTAAAACCTTTTCAAAAAATAATTGAAATTCAGCAGTTGTCTTTATTATAATTTTCATCATTAAAAACGGATATTTACATAAAATATAATAACTTTGGTTATTTAGTTAACACAACTAGAAGGCGTGAATTCATGTAATTTGTAGTCCGACAACAATATTCAATTGTTAATTTTTCGGTTTAAATTGTAAATAATTGGTATTCTGAATTAGGAATTCCAACTATTAACAAATATTGTCACATCGAAATTCATACAGATGTTCCATCCGAAATTCATAAAATTGATTCGAATTTATTCAAAATTAAACGAAGTTCGGGTATGTATTTTATTTTCAACATTTTCAAAATGGCTGTTGAAGCGTGAAATTGTAAATTTTTGTCCTTTATCGCTGATTTCATTATAATAAATCAAACGATCAATTCAGTTTGATAAACATCAAAGTAACATTTCATCAATTAGGTAGAAAAACATACTTGACATTGAGGCTTTAGTCAACAATTCTATGAAAGCTTATTCGCTTGATGTTATCGATCTTATTTTATTGATTTTTCCTCTATTAATAAATAAAGGGGCGGCTTTATATTTAGGGTGTACTACTTTTTAATAAACTAGACTAATATTCTTGTCTTTATATTATCAGAATATTTTCATTTCAAATTGGATTATACGATAAATATACAGAGTGATTGAAAGTCGAGGGCCATCATGGGGATATCAAATATCTCAAGTCCTCGATCCTATGGTTTAAATTTGCCAAAGTTGCTGAATTTTATGCTCTTCAATAATATGTAAACAGTTTTCAGGTAGATGTAACGATATCGTGAAAAGCTTTGAAAAACTGAAAAATCGCATTTCAGTTATTTGGCTATTATCCAAGATTTTTCAATTTTGTTAGAAGATTTCCAATACAAGATTTGATTTTTCATCTGATGTTGCCATTGGTTTTCAAATATATCGACTCATTTTTGTTTAACTAATATCAACGTCTTTATTTCTTAAGGCCGCCATTTTGGATTTCCAAGTTTTTTTGTCTCAATTCAACACATGATATTTTATGGAAGTTAAGTACAAAATATCTATAATAAGATACTCAAGATATTTAATATCATCAAGTTACCTTTAATCTGGGCGTAGCCAAACAATCCATTATAATTAATTTTTGTTCTTATTTATTTAAAAAAAATCTTTTTTAATTGAAAAAAAATTGTTATTTCGAATGTTTCCATGGTTACTCTCAGTTTAGAAGTGACCTGATTTTAAGCATCTTGAGTAGCTTATTATTGTACTGAAGCTTCACAAACTATTATGATTATGAGTGACACATTGTTGAATCAAGAAAACAAAATGCCATCAAATAAAGCGACAATTGGAAAATTTTGAAATATAAGAAAGTTATAGCCAAAGAACCAAATGGAAATTCTGCAGTTTTTCAATGTTTTTCACGATATCGTCACATTTACTTGAAAATTTATTGAAGAGCATGAAATTTAGCAACTTTGGCAAATTTATTTAGGATCTGGAATTGAGATCCTCTTTGTGGCCCTCGAATTTGAATCATTCTGTATATTCACCTAGAAGTGTATTGATTGCAATTTTATCGTGTTTGTTCTCGGAAGATACAACGTTAAAATTGATGATACTTTAGAGACATTTGGTGATTTCTAAGAAATTTGATCGGATCGTATGGCTTTATATTGTATTGAGAAAATTGAGATAGCAACGCACAACTAAAAGTACAGCGACTTATCGAATTATTGATTGATATTTTTGATGGAGAATACGAAACTATAATTATAATAATGCCAAATTCAAATCAAAAATGTAGGTGGAGATTACAGTCTGATATTTGATATTAAGGACATGAAATTAACAAACCTCATACATTCTTTTATTAGAACTTTTCAACAGATGATAATTCGCTCGTTGGAAAATATGCTTTGTAAAATTTGATTTATTTAAAAATATTTTTGTGTCTTGTGTTTTTCCTCAAGACTAGCATTTTTCAAGTCAAAACAAAATAAGACTTTATTTGACACAACAGTTGACTAGAAAGACGAAAGGGCGCAGGTTCTTGTAGAAAACTACCCTTTATTTCTGCGTTTCAGACATTAGTTAAAATATTAGCCAACATTTTAAAATATTCAACATTCGATATTTTTCTGTTGATATATGAATTCCAAAAATGAACCATCTTATCAAATCCCGCTTTTTTAAAACTATTCGGATTCGTACAAATTCTCAGCAGTACCTAATCTAAATCATCCCTTATAGTTTTGAGTCTCTATCGTCGAATTTATAATAATTCGTAATAATTACAGTTATGTTCGAATTCTGTATAATAATTTGGGAGAATTGTACAGTGTAATTTATATTGTTTGGGATTTATTGGAATTGCTGCTTGTCCAATAGATTTGTAGTAGCTTTTAGAATATTTGAATTGAATCTAATCAAAGTAGAATAGATCCGAATGAAATTTTAATTTTATTGAATTTTTTTCATCTCCTACTTTAAGCTTCTTAAATGCTATAATTCTGGTCAAAATACACAGTTATCCTTGAGTTTTTTTTGTTGTTGCTGGCCATATAAAACTATCACTAGCAGTAGACTACCATCATAATATTTCAACAACAACAACAACAACAACAACAACAACAACAACAACAACAGAGTTTTAGTCTGCAAATGGCGCCTTTCAGACTAATCATAATCATAATTCAACAATGAATGGAAGTCTTGTCGCCTGAACAAAGTTCGAATCTGGACAGGTACAATAATGTAGAATAATCAACGAAAGTAAACTAATTAAACTCTTCTTTTATTTGGAAATAGTCAACAATAATAAAAGAAGAGTTAAAGATAAGGATTGTGCCGTTGGAATTTTTTTGTTCAAGGAAACAAGGACCGACACTTAAATTTAACGAGTCAAGTTTAATTTAACAGCTGGAAATTGACTATTCACAAGTCACTTAATAGCACTGTTTTTATCAGTAAATCAAATGATTAATTTGCCAATTTTTATTATTGATTTTATATTAGACGATTTTTGAAAGATTTTACAGCGCTAATTCACAAAGTTGGAACTCAACCTGCAATTACATTAAACAATCCACATAAATTCCTAGAATTTCTATAACAATTCCAACCATTGAGGGCTTCATCGAATAATAGAGATTATTCATGTTCATATATTGGTGGTTGATAGTTGATTATAGTCAATCAAATATAAAATTACAATTGGACCATGAAATAGCTCAATAAACGGCAACTGAAATAAAACATACACACACGAATTGGCGATATTCTGATTTTAGAGAATGCTGATAGAATTTAGAAAGTGTGGAAAATGAATTTTCCACACAACAGCAATTAAACAGATAAAAAAGTGAAAAGTTATGAATCCCGGCGCATCCACCAATTTTCGTTTATTATAAATTCATTCGTCCAATTTACAATTTAACGTTAATATTTTTAGGAGAGTCTCTCGTGATGCTTTTTTTTTCATAACTTCTCTTTCAACTGTTTGTCATTTCCAATTAATTTCATTCCAAATTCATTTGTCGTTTATTTTAATCAATTCGAAATCACGATTGCCGTCATCATTAATATTGTCGATATATAAATCTTTTGTTGGAGAAATTCTAATTAATTCATATTTCTATTGTCTTACAAACATTTAGATCTTAAATTCGATTGGAAAAAGATGAGAAAAGTTGAATTGATAGCCAATTAATTTTTTTTCGTAAAAAATTCGAGTTATTTCAGCAACTAACGTTTCTTTTGTTATATTATATCCTTGATTTCATTTTGGATGTATGATTATATTATTCGTTCATTTTCCAGCAGAATAGATTGAAATTCCTCTAGTGATTATTTCAACTGTTTTGTGAATTGTGGAGTCGGAAAATGTACGGTTTCAGTCGATAACATTAAATCAACTTTACCATTATTGGCTGTGATTTTGATTGAACGATATAGCATGATTAAGTTATACCACAATGATAAACAACACAACGTTCTGACAGATTTTTTCTCACATATTCTCCACAAAAATACAATAAAACTCCATGAGTATCCAGTTTTGAGAGAAAAATGTTCCAGAATTTCAAAGTTATTTGTTGTGTTATTTGAAACAAAATAACTTTTCACATTTCACTGTATGAAATTGTACAGTTTTTTAATAATATTGTTCATTTCATTCTAATAATATAAACAAAAACTATACATATTTTTCCTGTTATAAAAATGGATTCTCTCTTATATTGGAGATGTAATAGCGGATGGAGCTCATTTTATGAATTATTGCATCGATCACGGAATAAAATTGAAGCCAAGTACTGGAATGGAGGGTTTGTCGATGTTCTGAAAGGGGAAAAAATAGATTACTCTGTCCTCTACGGTAAACAAGGGAGAGAATCTGGAATAATTTAAAATATTTAGAATTTATCGAGTTTAATAATAAAACGACTGGTGATATTGTAAATTTAATTTAAAATTACCAGGGATTGTGTGTGGACTAGAAAATTATGGCTATGAAACTAATTAAGACCCAACTGGTTAACTATTTCAAATTTATTATGGAATTTTTACAAAATCGATAATAGAGGGAAACTATAGAATTTTACAAAACATTCACTTCTAGCAATTAATTCTCTTCACAAAAGTTTGACGACTTTCAAGTCTAGCAACTTTGCGAATTTCGGTTTTAAATCATTGGAAATTTACTCAACCTTCAAGTTTATTATCGCAGATTTTTTTCAAAATCTTCCTTAATTGAAATAAATTATCTCGAATTATACCGAACCATTGAAGTAGGATTTTCTTTCTGACTTCCAAAGATCCTTTATGTCGGGATTTAGATAAGCGATTTTTGTGAAGAATTGAATACAGTTTTTTTTTTTATAGAGCTCTATAATAGAGTAGTTTTCCACTTGTTTGGCGATAAATATAGTAACAAATAATTTTTTTTTATTTGTGCAAAGAATAAAGCAAATAAAAGTAGCGAATTCCTTTTTAGATACCTAACATTCAACCCCCATAATAGTTTATATTCTCAGTCTATTGTCCTCCAACCACCACTAGAGCCATCATCAATCCCTAGGTTTAAATAAAGATTAATGTAACGACATTATAGCAAGAATTCACCATATCACTTGTCGAGTATTATTTGTGTGGCGATAAGCAAACAATACACAAAATATTAACAATAGAAAACGCTTATCATTAATATCAAATCTCTTTGACAATAACTAGAGTTTATTTCTAATTAAGACTGATGATTCAAAGTTGAATGAGCAGAGCAAATATTTCATTTTTGATTGGAATTTTTATACGATTTTCGCTCGTTTTTTTTTTTTTACTCTCGCACTGTTCTCCTATCACTGGAGATAATTGAAAATTCGTCCATATTTTCTCTTTAAATATTTTTCCCGTTCTTTCGCTCTTCTATTCTATCAACAAGCTATTCCAACACAATCTCCAAACGTGGAATGAGACGATTAGTCAATCTTTCATATAATCTAAAAGCATGGACCAATTTTACATAGAATTTATCAGGCTTTTGTTCCTTTAATCCTTATACCGGCTGTCAGATTCAGATATTATTAATTTCTATGCGAAATAACACCGAATTCTTGACTAGACGAATTTCTTCTTTTGAACATTAGAATTAGACTCATTACATTCGAAAATATTTCTTATCTTAATCGATATTGAGAAATGGGGGAGTTCAGTTTACTTTGCAACGAAACTTTTTAATAGGATGCAACATTTTAAACGGGAGGTGAAAAGATTGAATAATAAATTATTTACACTGACGAAAACAGTTTCATAAATTCTCAAATCGATCAATAGTAATATTTTATAGTTGATCTCTTATTGATTTGGTCCATCTATCGAGATCAGTTCCGGTTTATTTTGGAGTATTTGCGGTTGAAAGCTTTCAGTAGATTTTGGATATTTTCTCGATTTTTCTTTTATTTATTTTCAGTTTTTTTTTTATTTTACAAAAACAACGAATAAATCGTCTAGACATTATAATAGTGATAAAAACAACATAAGGGTGGCGTGTGTTAGACGAGAAGAACTGTAAAAGGGGGTGCACATAAGCCTGGGTCACGCTAAAGTCACGTCATAGGGTGTAGTTTAGTTTAGTATTGACCCATAACTACCCTCTCTAGTTTTCTTTGTTCAACATACCCTATACTAATAATTATTAATTCTAATGACCTTTATCATTATTTCGCTTGCCATATTTATTGACGTTAATGACTTTTCAAACTTTAATTTTATTATGGTTGATTTTCTTATTACTGGATTGTTAGAGGAAATTTTCAACAAATATTTCCATTTGTAAGTTTTTCTACAAATCAATAAAGACCATTGAACTTGAATGATAGATGATTTAAGGGTTGCGAGATTGATAGTAACAAAAAATTATTAATCTATTTTTTTTTCAATCTAAACATATTTTATTGTAGTTAAGCAATAATGTAATTTTCTTCTTCGATTCTCCTCTAGCGTTCCGGTTTTTTTTTTTAATTATTATCATTTTTCTATTATGGGAAATAGTCAATCGTAATTTTTGTTTGTTTTTCCGCTACTAGCAATTTCAATTATTCTCATATTGCATTTTAATTTTCCGATACGGTTTGATCTATTAATTTTAGATAATTTCTTGCTACATTTGCCATTTTAGTAAATGAAATCGGTTCTTGTTGCCGACAACAGCCCCCAAAATTCCGGTTAATCATTCTGTGCGTAAATTTATTTCTCGTTGATAAACGATCTTGATATGTTTTGTGCGTAATTATTTTGCTTAATTTAAGATCGCGTTCTTGTGGAATCATTCGGGTTACCACACGATTTCAGTTTAATAATAACAACAACAACAACAATAATAACACAACTAAAACTCCAACATGGTTTAATTACGGTTTTTTGGATTGTCTAGTTGATATGAAATTTTGAAATTATGGTAGATTTGGTTCATTTTACGACTTTATCTCTAATTATTAGTTTCTTTTCATTATAATCGTACAATTGAGAGTTGTTCATTGTTTTATGAATCAAACAAGTACGGTGATACGTGACACATCAATTGTACTTTGGAAAACAAAAAAACAGAAAACATCTGTCTAGTTCTCATACATAAAATTTTTTCGTTTCGAATTCTATTGTTTTATTTTGATAGAATTTGTCTTTTGAACAAAAATATAGAAAAATTGCAGGACCCTTAATTTATTTGAAAATTCGAACAGCAGGAAACCTTTGCGTGCTCGTTTCAATTAATATGGAACAAGTCATAATAGAAGAGAAGATGACAGGGCTGGCTCAAGGGCGATTAGAGCTCCGATAAAATTCTCCTATAGACGCCATTGATGACTATTTTCTAATATAATGTTTTGTCTATTTTCTATACATTGAGCTTTGAAAATTATTTATAATAAAGCACCACACATTGCCTCCTATTTGCGATAATTACCATTTCCGATTGATTAATATCTACCATAGACAATTTAGTGAGTGCGATGGTCTCAGTTGTCCGCTGTAAGGTGCTCTACTTTCGGGTAATAAGCTATTGAATAGTTTCAAACTTTTTATTAATTAATTTATTTTTACGATCGATTGAATCAATTAGGTACATCAAGATGACGGTTTCATTGTAATATCGTATGATGTTTCAATTCCGAATTGCAGCATATGTTGATGCAATTTCTAATAATGCATTTCTGAATAGAAATTGAATTTAAATGTATTTTGAGAATATTAGAACAATGGCTGTTATAGCAGTAAAATTGAGTCTTTAATTTTCAAAACCAATATAGTATTAATTCAACAATACACCACTATTATTTTGTATCGAGAATCGATTCCATTTATTATCTATTTAAACTAACAGGCTATCTTCCCTTTATAAATTAAATTGATACAATTTAGAATTTTAATCGTTGAAAGCAAATATCCATTCTAGCGGAACTAAATCAAAATTAGTAAACCGCAAGATAATCTATTTTCATCATCTAGATCTCCTTTTATTAAATTACACTTACATTAGAACTTTTCAACTTTAATACACTTCTAAGAACTTCAAAGAAACGAGAAAAATCGATAGAATTTTCTAGTTAATATTAGAATTGTAATTGTCTAAATAACAACAGTCCATCTCTATTCACCAATTAAAATTCTATCAATTCAACTCATAATTAACATTGCAATTTCTAATTTGGTAAGAGGGGGTGTTTTTGAATATCGAACAATAACACACCCTACTCCATAGTTATACAACAATAGTAATATCGACCTTTTCATGTCCTTGCTGTGTTTCTATCACCGAAATTTCTAAGGTACATAAACTTTGTCAAGGATTTATTATGACACATCGTAAATTACAAGTGGATTACATAATTATCGTTTATATTCAACAAAGAACTTGTTATTGTCTCGTATAACGTTGAATATTTAATAGAAGAATTTATAATTATTCTTTTTTTTTTATATGTGTTGTTAGAGAGAGAGGGAGAGATGCTCATTTATTACTTTCAGCGACTATGACCGTATTGGTAAATTTTTCAGGGGATTTTCAAAGTCGGCTATATTTACCCATTCAGACTATATCTACAATATTTACGTTCTATCCGACAAGTTTTTGTTGAAAAATCGATTTTTGTTATTGAAATTACTCTATTTAATTGGAGATCAAAGAGTATTAATTAGAATTTGAATTGAAACAGTGGATGACCCCAGTAATAAGATTTCGTAAATAGGAAGCTCGTTACAGTTCGTTAATATCAAAGGTTCCTGATGGAGTTACTTGCGCAACTTCCTAATTTATTGGACAATCAACGAAATGAAACAGTCTTATTTTTGTTAGTTCGAACTTTTTCTATATATAATTGAATTGATGAAATATTGAAAAGTAATAAAGTAATCGACTATTGTAACATGAACTTAAAAAGGCACGAAAACTGCCAGAAAGCCGATATGTAATAATAGAGATCCTTTCGAACATTTATTAAAGATTAATTTTTTTTTATAGAATTAGATTCGACAGCAAAGAGAATTAAATTCTCTATTCTCTCTATTGTCGAATTTCCGGTATAATCTGCTGAAATTTTCGGAGTAATTTCGCAGTTTATTGGCATCATCAATCATTTTTTAAACAACTTGGCAAAATTTAGATAATAATTTTAAAATCGATCAACAATTTCGACGAAGATTTTCGTACCTAATTAGAATTCAATACGAACTTTATTGATTACGTTAATGAAATTACTAATTAATATTGCAAATCAATACTAATTTCGGCGAAAATTTTTCATAATTTATCCACTATATAATTGGTGCCGAAATTTTCAAATCTTCAGTTTAAATCGTACAATTACCGATTAATTATCAATAATCGAAAATGAAGACTTCATTTGTATTGATTGCTCTATTTGGAGTTGGTTTGGCGATTAAGCCGCAACGCCCTAATGGAAAATTCCAACGTTTAGAAAATTTCCAGCCTTTCGCCAGACAACAACAACAACCGGTACCCCATGACGTTTACGGCCCACCACCCTCTCCATCATATGGACCACCAACCGAACCAACAACAGAAGCCCCAACAACAACTGAATTGCCAACAACCACCGAATCCCAGTCGGAACAAGTCAATACAACATCCAGATTCACCCAGAAAAAGGACCAAGGGATTTACTATATTTACCATCCAAGTGGACTCCTACAACGTGTCGTTTATTCGACCAACAAGGATGTCAAAAATATGGCGTATACAGCCCAAGTTAAATATGAAGATGTGGAGCCGATTCGGGCGCCAGTCTTCACTTACGATCCGCAAACTTTAGTCTTCAACCGACTTCAAATCTAATTTAATTTTTCATTTAATTGTGATCATTTTATATCCCCATACATAATAATAATAAATAATAATAATAAAATCGTTAATTTTGTGTTGAAGTCACATCGTAAATCTCTTCAAGCTCAGGCCAAGTCGAAATAAAATTTTACGATGTCGGACTTAGCTCTATTTGAGTTTAATTTTTGTTTTATAAAACAAAATAAGAGCAATCTTGATTGAGTTACAATCAATCGAATCTTAATCAAATATCAGTTCATTAGCTCTAAATTTGTACAATTTGTATTCGATATAACTTTTAATAATCCAATAAAAGTACGGATAACTTTCCTTGAATTTCAAGTTGAAATTATGTACTTAATTGAAAATAACTGGCATTTAAATGAATGCAATTCTTTTTCTCCGCCTATAGAATAATTGTTGGTAGTTCTAGCTTCAGAACTAACAAAGAAACACAATCTAAATGTTTACATTGAAACGAATGTTGATTAAAAAGATGGTTCCAGCAACGAAACAATAAATTGTAAACTATCCAGTTCAAGATTCGGGAACAAATAGGAAGTTGGATAATTGCGTCCCAAGAACATTTACGAAGAAAAATCTATCACGGATCAAGAAGTAGACTGAAAATCGTTGTTGTAGTATTTTCCGAGATTCAGACGATTTAGGCAATTTTATTACGATATTCAATATATTATAGTTTTTATGAGGAGATTGATCTCTCTTGAGAAAATGCCACGTGTCAATTTTATGACACAATACTTGATAGGCATTATGTCAGAGATTTCAACACAATTGATGGTTTTCAGCACTTGACGTAAAACAAACGAGATATTTCAATAACGTTAATTTATTTTTGTATACGTTTTCAACCCTTAAATACATAAATAATTCGAAATAAAAACGAAATCACCTATTAAGCTTTGAACAATTGTAGCATACCAGTTGTTGGATTATAAGTGTAAATTGGCTCACGAATTGGTTCCACATTTTCATATTTCAATTGAGCCGTATAAGCCATTTTGTCGGTATCATCTCTAGTTTGATAAATTACCCGTTGTAATAAACCAGTTGGATGATAAATATAATAAACTCCTTTTTTAACAAAATTATCATTATTATCATCGACTAATTTCTCATTTTCATTTGTTGTTCCATTATTCTTTTTCTCATCGTTCAATTCTTCGGCTTCCAAATTTTGATAATTCTCAGTTGTTGTTGCTGGTGTTTCTGTTGTTGTTGAAATCTCACTTTCAGTTGTCGTACTCGCCAATGGTGGCCCATATTCTTGATCTGGTACCCCATAAGTTTGTGGTGGTGCATAATTTGGTAATTGTTGTCTAGCTGATGGTGCCCCATACTTTGGATCTGGTGGCCCATAATTTTGTGCTGGTGCATAATTTGGTAATTGTTGACTAGTTGATGGGGTCTTATAAGTTTGATCTGGTACACCATAAGTTTGTGGTAATTGTTGTCTAGCTGATAGTGCCCCATTAGTTTGATCCGGTACACCATAAGTTTGTGGTGAATATGGTGTATAATTTGGTTGTTGTTGTCTAGCTGGTAGTGCGAATGATGGTCCTGATGGGCGCCAACCGGACGATGGATAAGGTGCTGAATTTCTCAAATCGGAATAATCCAGAGAATATGGATTGTAAAATGGCGCTTCACCATAAACTACCACAATAAATAAACTTAAAATCACAATTTTCATCATTTTACTACTGTATTGTTTGAAATACGGATTTCGACTTAACTTTGATTGTTTCACATTTGGGTATTTATATGTTGATGATTGATTTTATTATTCATAGAAAAATTTTGCACAAATTCTTCATGACTTTGACCTAAATAGATCAAAAAAAAAATTTCTATGTTAGTCTTGCGATCGATAAATTTAGAATTCTACATTGTAACTTATCATGTAATCAATAAATTAACGTCTTGAATAGTTAATCGATATTTTACAATTCGAAACAAAATTATTGATTTTCATTAAATACGTAAAACTTTTATTTTGTCGATTTTATGATTTCCTTTGGGATTGTTATGTTTTGTAACTGTAAAACTGAAAATACCCAAGTGAATCGTGAAATATCCACCTGAAATGCAGCGGAATAGAGAGAAGGTACTTTGTTATTTATTAAACTGCATTGAAATAGAAAATTTGCTTACAAATATCAGTTGGCAAAACTGTAAATCAACACTGTTTCACAAATTCAAAATGCTACCTTTATTTATGATACTAATAAATAATTGCAATGAAGTTGAATTTCTCCCGATTCAAATTTTTCAATTATCATCAATTCAAACTGGCTATTGCGTCCAAGATAATCGAAAAATATGCAGCTAATTAAATGTGATCACTGAAAAAATTCAATAAATTATCGAAATTCTGGTGCATCCACCATAATTGGAAAACAAAAATACAAATTTTGAGAATGCTGCGCCTCCATCAATTTTAATATTGTTGCTAACAAACTTAATACATAGAGACTTATGTATTATAGAAAAAATCAAACTTCATTATTGCATAGTTGCAGGAATTCCTGCAAAAGAGCATCCAACAAGACATAATTACATTGATGTTTAAGGGATCTGATGCTTTACACATTTTTACTGCAATTTCCACCCCAAAATGATTCCTTTGATGTTTGTAAATTAATTCAACATTACGTCACCTTTTCTAGATAAATCAAGCACCGTTGAATTTTTGATTGGATACCAACCGTCTTTTTCATTGTTGTTAATTCCAAATAAAACAACTGTTTTTTTTTTGAGTAAATCAAAAACTTAGGTCATCGTTCGATCGAATGCAGGATTTAGTTAATGGCTTTTTAGAAAATAAATTAAGTTTCGAAACTTTTTAGTTATGCTATGCTTAACATGAATGTCTTTTATTGAATACTTTTATTCTATATTGGAGTTCATGTGGAAAGCTTCTTTGTATTGACGAACTAACGAGATACGATAATGAAACTTATTAACGAAAGTTCGTCATTATTGTTGCGAGAAATGCTAACAACAGGTGACGAATTTGCTGAATTTCCAACATTAAATTGGCAAAAAATACAAGACGAAAACAATTTTCTAAGACAAAAAACGAGGATTTGGGGACTAGATTCCAGTTTTTGGCTTTCTTAGATCGAGATAGAACGCATCATGAGTCTTGCGGCATAGTATATTATTTATAAAGCTTTTAGCAAGTGAAGGCAAGAAAATATGAAACTGTCTCAAATAGGAGTTTTGCTCGTTGAATTTCACTTCTTTAATTATTTATTGATAAGTAAGCTATAAAATATTTCAAACAATTAACTTCTGTAAAATCAACGTATTTGGATCATAAGTGAAGATTGGCTCTTGAATTGGTGCAACATTTTCATATCTAAATTGGGCCGTATAGACCATATTTGCTGGATTATCTTGTGCTAAATACTGGACTTTCTGTAATGAACCATTTGGATGATAAATATAATAAATTGCTTCTTGTTTCAAATCGACATCTTCAATTTCAAGACTCTCATCATTTAATTCCAACTGTTGTTGTCCGGATTGAATTTCAGTTTCAGATCTTGTATTGTCATTTGTTGAAGTTGATTGTGGTGTTTGTTGAACAGCTTGAGTGGAATTGTTTTGTGGAACTGGTTCTTGATATGCAACTGATGCGTATTTGGAATTATAGAGAAGTTTCGGTGGTGCATTCTCAATTAATACGAAAATTGATAGGAAAACCAAACACGATTTCATATTGAAATATTTCGTTTCAATCAATTCTATCGACTGATTTTAAAACAATAAAAATTCGAGCTTTTATATCGTTTGATTGAAGCAAAAATTTATTAAAAATTAATAATTATTTAGTGCAAGGAAAATATCAAATCAATGACCTAAAGTATTGTGCAAGACTCTCATTATTTTATTGAATAGATAGGACAAGGATCATCTGTTCTTTAAATGAATATTAATTTTTCATATTGTCATTTATATGTAGAGGAGCATTTATATTGTCATTTCTATATAAAAATATGGTGAATTCATTTTTTATTATCTTTCTCTTGGCGCTCATTTAATTCTACAACAGGAAAATTGAATTAGTTCCAATATGAAGTTGAGTTCCTTTTCCTCCGCTTTTTCTACTTAATAATACTAAAAATTCGAAATTTCATGCTGATTGTTACGTTATGAATAATTTTGTTCAACCTTCAATTCAAGTTTAAAACAATAAGTACACACAAAACTAATTCTAGACGCATGTTCAATAAAGCGACGCATTTTAATGAATTTCAAAATACTGAATAATAATCAGAACGGATTATATGTATAGATAACTACCCTTGATAATACAAATTTCAGTTAGACACCCTGCTGTGTTATGCTAAGCTACTATAATTACATGAAACTTCAATACTACGCTAGTAAGCTCGTTAATATAAAGCCCCGAGTCTCGTTGAACAAAGAATTTAGAAATTTCCTGCAAAAATAAGGAAAATATAAATAGAGTCCGCCCTTTTGCCGAGCTCAAGGCAAAAGTGCAATCAGTTGGAGATTGGAAAAAAATTTACTCCACTCCAAGTCTACCCTAGAGGCTTCATGGAGCGTAGAGAATCACGAAAAATAAATAATCAGGATCAATCCCGATCCCCGAATAGAAGATGATAATTTTCCTGGTACCAAATATGTAGACAACCCCAAAATAGGAGGTTCGTCAACAACTTTCAAAATTATTGTTTGTCCAACTTGAAGGCCGACTGTGACAACATAGAATAAAGATAAGGATTGACTTTGGGTAGAGGACATCAGAATACGACTGTAAATTTCTTTCACGGCGACTCAACTCATAGAGATGGGACATTAAAGAATTTATAAACTATATGTATCAAATCTCTAATTTTATGGTGATTATTCTCCTGATAGTTTACAGAACTGATTGGAATTTTTAACAATTCTTCATCTAATTTAATGGAAATTAATTAAGCTAATAGCATGTCGTCTACAACAATTTAATTCCCGTAATGGATTTTATTGTTGACCAGCGGCCCTAATTGTTGCGTTATCTTGGATATTTACCGGACATACCTCGACAAGTAATTGCGGATGTATACCTTAGGGAAATTGTTGATTACAAAAATGGACCATTCACTCGTATAGAATTCATTCAACTTAATATATCGACTTTGTTAATATTCAAAAAAGTGTCGAAAGTTTGTATGATGAACGTTGAAGTATTTTGAATGACGGGATTATAAATATTGAAGGAAAAAATCCGATAATAGTAGATTGGGTCGTTTTGGGTTGTTTGACGAGATTCATAAAAGAAAAACAAGATACATGGATATTGCATGTTGGAAAATTCGTGAAAAAAAAAGAAATGGTCTTTTATTGTAATGATTTACTGTATCAGCTCAAGTAGTTGAATTAGAATCCTGTCAGGATAATCTATGACTTGTATCCAGTTTTTAGTTACTTTATTTCGAATTATATAGCAATATAAAAAATGATAATGACATTTTCTTTTTTTAATTTTTCAAATAAATGTAGACTTTCCAGTTGCTTTTGTTGCAGTGACGATAAATGTCAAAACAAATATTATTAATGACCCTTTGACCATTAAAATGAAATGATTCGTTATAAAACGCACTATCACCAAAATTCATTTATAAAATGGGAGAATTCATTTTCATTTTTATTATTAGGCAACTTTTAGTGCGACTCTGACAAATTAACATCAGCTACAATGATTTCTTCGACAAAAAAAAAAACCGAATTCTTTCATTATGGTCTTAATTGATTGAGTTTGATCTAGATTAATTGTTGTGTTAATTAAAATAATATCCAATCTCGAGGTATTCAATTATAAACAAGAGTAGATTATTATTAATTATCCAGATATTTTCGGTGGAAATATACGAAAATATATTCCTCATTTATCCCACAGCGATATTTCAGATGTGGCGAAATAAGTCTTGTTGTTGATTCTAAATTGAATTATTAAGATTGAATCTTTGAAATTCAAAATTGTTTTTATCTCCAGTCTCAAGTCAACGCGATTGGATGAGATTTGGCTCAGAAATCTTATTGACGATGATTTTTTGAATCGAATAATATGCAGAGATTTGAATAAATTTCGTGTAGAAAATCAAACGAAATAGTGCCCGTTTACTATTCGACAGTCATGAAATCCGAATTGTCCCATTGTCGATACATTGATGGTTCTTATAGCCAATTCGATCGATCGTTTGCGATTTGAATGCGCCACTCAATCAATTTCTTACACGATTATTGTTGGGAAAACGAGAATGTTAAAAAACAAGCGAGAGAAACAGATAATCGAAAATCGAAATTGCATTCCTCTTCTTAGATTATAATAGAATTTCACGATTTCTATTTCCATTGCGTACATCCAAGGTGTTTCCGTGCCATTCCCTCACAATGCACATTTAGGTCTTTGTAATTTTCTTACCAGCTTCCCCTTCAAGTTGTACTTCCGATTATAGTGTGCTTCCACTGCTATAAAATTGATATGATTCGTCTATCAGAAAAGTCGATGATTCTCCAACTTACGAATAAGACAGACAAAGATAGTAACACGAAATCAAATATCTGACGTGATTACTTTTTGTAATCACATCGAATCAATATCAAATTAATTAAATTGCCTTAATTTTTGTTTCTCTACAAATTTAATAATTAGATTTCCATCAAGATAAGTTTTGATGTGGGACAAGATTTGATCGAAATTGGTTGAAGAATTTTAATATCTACACGTATTCCATTGTTACTTTTCAAGATAACAACTACCTGTCGGAATATGAGGGTTGATTTTGAATTACAATCTGGGAAAAACAACCCTCTAACTCTATTTCCATTATATGTATGTATGTAGCTAGTATAATATGTAATTTGTTGAGTATAATGAATTTTTTTTTGGAAAGTTGACAGGTCACGATATCATATCGCGAATATGTGCTTTTTCGTTTGTAATTCCAAACAAAAAAATTATTAGAGTGCCTTACCCATATAAGCGCAATGTTGAAGTGAAACTTCTAATTAACCATGCAAATTAAAATAAGTAAATTAATACTTATTTAGAGTCGCGCTGGCAATTTTTGTCCCGCTCCTTAGCGTTTCATGTTTGAATTCCGTTTCAAAGTCACTCCGATTCGAATCTGTTTAAGCAAAAAACAACTTTGTTATCTCTTCTGTCGAATACCCCGATTCTGATTTCTCTGTTAAACGATATTTCAATATCGCCAAATTGATGATAATAATAATAATGAAAGTTGCTTAGTAATGGCAGTAAAGGAGAAAAAGATCAGGGCTATCGAAAAAGTACTGTGTTCTTAAGTGACAAGAGTAAACAAAAAAAAATGATGGCTAGCAAAGAAGAATTGTGTTCCTTAGCAACGGCAGTAAATAGCGTTTCATGTTTGAATTTCGTTGAAGGTCATTCCAATTCACTAGTCTCGCTATAGAAGTTTTAACTTTG